>BSBK01003011.1:40000-112500 GCA_027943335.1 Chamaecyparis obtusa | reverse complement strand
CACTCTTCCCTCCCTTAAGAATATTGCTACAAGGATATCAAATTTAAACTCAAAACACATAAGCATTTGTAAAGGATGTGCTCTAAGAAATAATATAAAGAGATCCTTTCACTCTAGTGAACATAAAACCAAAGTTGTATTAGAGCTCATTCACACTGACTTGTGTGGACCTATGTCGACCCTCTCACTAGGAGGTTTTTCATACTATGTGATCTTCATTGATGATTACTCTAGAAAAATTTGGATATATTTCCTTAAACAAAAAGAATCAAATGAAGTATTATTAAAACTTAAATAATTCAAAGCATTAGTTGAAAACCAAATTGGGAGAAAAATAAAAATCCTAAGATCAGATAACAAAGATGAATATAATTTTGAAAACTTTAAAGAATTTTGCATTTTTATTGGGATTAAGAGGGGGTTTACATTGTCTTATAATCATCAACAGAACAGAGTAGCAAAAAGGAAAAATAGAACTATTATTGAAGTTGCCAAAGCTATGATGCATGATCAAAATCTTCATACTTCTTTTTAGGCCGAAGCATCCAATACTGTTGTATACATTCAGAACAGATGTCCTCACTCTATTTTAGAAAACATCACACCTGATGAATCCTTCATAGGAAAGAAACCAGATCTAAGTCATCTTAGAATCTTCAGATGTCTTGTATATATTCACATTCCCAAAGAGAAAAGAACTAAACTAGATCCTTCTAGAAAGAGGAATATTTGTTGGTTACAGTGAAATTACCAAAGGGTGCGGGGTATATTAGCAAGTTGTCTATACTGATGTATATGACTTTATATAGTGTTGTCAATATGGCAACAAAGTCATATAGCAATTTTGAGTTAGCGCACTTGAAGAGAAGAACAGAAATCAATTAAGTGTTGAAGATTGGACAGTGTACAAAGTTCCTACAGCTCAGAGCATCAGCGCACATGCATAAAAAAGAATTAAGGTATGTGCCCTGGAAGTTAAGTTGGTTAGACTATATTCATGCTTAGTCTATGAGCGCATGATCAAATGTGCAAGGATGAGAAAGATACAATCAGTTGAAGTTATATAGCCAGTGTGTGCCAGAGAAGAATAGAGTATTAAGCCGACAGTTAGTATTTTGGTTTGCGAATATAATGTAATATTGTAAAGGCTATGCGCCTATTGTATTTAGGTTGCTAACATGTATAATTATTTATTTGTAAGCATGCTTAAGCCAATTCATTTGGAAGTATTGTATGTAATAGGTCCAAGGGCCGACCTAGTTGTTTATTTTGTATGAGCGTATAAATATAAGGTGCGCCCATTCACTAGTACAAAAATAAAAATATATGACCAAATAAACTACCAAAAATTTTAGATAAATTATCAAATTTGGTCACATGACTAGTGGTAGTTTATTGCTGGTCATTTATCTCGTGACCAAATTTATGACTAAACTATTTTAATCATTTATTTGGTCATTGATTTGGTCATATATTTAATCATTTATTTAGTCATTTGATAGTTTATTTGGTCATTTATTTGGTCGTTTATTTGGTCATTTATTTGGTCATTTATTTGGTTGTTTATTTGGTCATTTATTTAATCGTTTATTTGACTGTTTATTTGGTCATTTATTTGGTCATATATTTCATCATTAATTTAATCATATATTTAGTCATTAATTATGTCATGTTAGGGCACAATGGAATCGAACCATCATCCTCCTACTTGTAAAATAGGTGCTCTTCCATTGAGCTAATACCCTTTAAAGAATAATCATACCATGTATACTAGTATTTTCCACTAAACATGATTTCAAGTTTTTTCATCTATAATTCAAGAGTAGAAAAGCTTAAGGAGAGGATGACTAGTGATACTTTAAACTCAATGGTGAAGTTATTCAATGTGCAATATAAGAATGAAGTGAATGATGTCATTGGAAAATACATTACATGTGGCTTGTTCCCTTTATTATAATGACAAGCATATATCTTTAGGAGAAACCAACCACATTAAATAAAGATAAAGTATGTACCAATGATCATGTCTTCTACATTTTAACTCCTAATTAACCCATCAAAAGATTTACTTCTTTAGAAGTTCACACTCCTGATAACCTACCAATCTATTGCACTTCTATCCAATACATCAATCATAAAATTAGTATTATTAAAGAAATTTGATACACACTAAATTCAACTTATAAAAATCGATAGTCATTTTCCAAGATCTCTTATTTGTGGTATATACTAATCCTTAAGATACATTAATAACTAATAACGTAGCATCTTTCTTATCATAGTTGGAAAACACAAAATATTAAACATTGACCTTAAAACTACTTAAGGATGCCACAAGTAATCCATTGGAATCACTAATCATTGTTTGAACACTTTAGTTTGTCAATTATGACCAAATACCTAGGTCACAAAAAAATAATAAAAGTAACTAAATCGATTAGTTCAACGTTACTTTTTTAAAATACAATGTTAACTAGTGTCTTTGAAAATCAAACAAATATTTTAAAAATATTTTTAAAAATTCTAACAAAGACAAATTTTTAAAATTCTAACAAAGAAAGTATGTTTTAAAAAATTCTAACAAAGACACAAATTACTCATGTTAATGCAATCTTTGATAGATTACCTGATACTATTTTGTAGACCAGAAAACTCACCAATTAAAGGTTTAAGGCTTCTGGTGCATTCATATCATGCTTAGTAACATCTTGCTCATACTGCTCCACATAAAGTCTAATTGTAGCACTAGCTCAACCTGTGCTCTGCAGATTAGATCCCTCATTGTTAATCACCAAATATTTTACTAGTAAAGAAATTTCAGACCTAAAGTACAAATAGTATAGTGATTCAACTTAAATAATTTGACAATCCTTGTTATTAATAATAGAAAATCCTTGGTCAATATTACGATATTGTCATTTCTTCTACAATAATAGAGAAGTTTTTATGTTGCTCAAATCAAGTGTAAAAGTGTATGCTACCAACTTTCCTTTCCAGATAGGACATGATTGCTTTGACATCACTCGACAGTGAAAAAGGTCTTTTAAAGGCCTATCATAACATAAGAGGGGGAAATGGGCAAATGTTGTGGGCATAAGCACGAAGATGAATGGATTTTAAGGATTTTTTTCAATATTTCAGAACTTTTGTCTAGAGAGTTATTAACAGTAACAACAAATCCTACTATTCATAGGATAGGCTTCTATCTAAAGAAAGAAAATGAGAGGTCAAACAAAGGTGATAAAGAAAAAAAAACACTAACTGATAGACAAAATATAATTGTAGAACCATCCATGAAAACAAAATGAATTCCTTGTTTCGATGCAATACTCCAATCACCCTGAAATATTTGAGACAAAAGTACTATATTATTGCAGAACTTTATTTAAAAAAAGGTACTAGGCCAAACAATTAATATTCAAGAATCATATGCACACTATAAATGAGAAGTATGTTGCCTTTCAAACTTACTGGATCTATGTATGAAAAATCATCCACGAATTTGAGTTCATAGCTCCCTACATAGATGGAAACAACTGATTTCAAAAATAGTAGGCTCAAACTCCAAATTTAACTATTGAAACAATATATGTAGTTAACTTACCATACTTTTCCCCTAATTTGGTTTTGGAAAGCAAATCCCGTAGATGCTCAACCATTTTGTTGGCTCCATCTAATTCACATTTCTAGACAACACAAAAATATTGAATTATTTTTTATAATCTGATACTGTAAAAGTAATCAGATGCTCTTCTGTCTATGATGTAAATAAAAATCAAATACTATAATTTAAATTCAAAACATTTCTTTTAGTATGGTAAGGAATTATCTTCTGTACATTAATTTAAAATACTACTTACCTCATAATCATATCAAGCAAAGAAGTTTCGCCCATATGTTGCCCAATGCTCCTTTGCAACATCTTCAATAAACACTAGCCTCTCACCAAGCTTTTTATCTTTGTTCCTATGAGCAATGATTGAAAGTCACGCTAAGATAGCCCTGTGCATCATAACAAGAAACCAAGTACAAAAAAAAAAATCAAATTCATTATATTTGAACAATGATGTTTTGAGAATGTCTTGTGTTAACAAACATTTGAAGTCTCACAATGTTTTTCCATTTTGTCGCGGTCAGTATTCAAAACTAAAATTCTAGCCAGACTGAGGTGTATCTTTACCATCTAAATAAAACAATAGGAAACATGCCAAAAAGTAAACTCAAAGATAATGATTACTTGCACAAATATGATAATTAGTGAAAATAAGTATTCTTTGTGATTCCACTGCCCTTTGGCTCATGTTTCAATAAGAAAGCATAAAAGTGACATTTTTGCATTGTTGTTATAGGTGTTACATCCTATATCTCATTCTATCAACATCAACGAATCAGTTGGAGGGCAAGGCAAAGAAAGAAATCCAACCTTAGAGATGAAGTTAATATAAATAAAAGTAAGGATTTTTTGCATATTTCTTGTTTTTGGTTCAATTATGACAGTCTAGTTTTTGCATATTCTTGGTATGAACTAGTGCCTATTTGAATGGTCATTCATTGGAGTTTATGAAGGGCTGAATCACCTCCAATTTGTCTTTTCTTTTACTCGATTCTATCAAGTATTGACAAAGATATTTGAGTTTTAGTCAAAACCGCCAAATTCTGGTTTAGAGTAATCAGCAAGCCAATAAAATGTAGAAACTTTATGTTTCACATGGATAAAATCCCCATGTTTGGTAGGATGGTGGGGAACATGTTGTATTTTGTGTATACATGCTTGCAAGAGACCATGCAGCAATCTAGACATGCAATGGTGGAAGAAGACTATAACTCTATCACAGACTGAGACAAGACAACAATGTGTTAGTTGGTTGTGTTTAGTTCCTATAGTGGTGTTTGAAAGAGGAGTTGTGGGTTTGGTGATGTGTAGGTAGATAATTATTGATGTTTCCAAGAGTTTAAAAGTGGAAGAGAGCACAATTTACGGTCAGTTTAGGTGATTGTTTGAAGAGGTAGTAGGACTATCCCAATCAGTGTTTTTAGAATTACCGGTCTGAAATATTGTTGGTTGATGGCCCAAATGGTCTTGTAAAAACCTAGGATTTTGGGAGGTGGTAGGTATTGAAGTAACCTACAACTCTTGTTGTTTCCAGAAAAATTAGTTTGTACATTTAAGAGGTCAAACAAAGAGATTTCTAGAAATTGTCCTAAGAGGACTGAATTTAAGACAATCCTTGTAATCTGATTATGCAACGTGTTAGAAGGGTTTTGGGATGTCATCAAGAGAGTAGAAAAAAATAATACCAAATTTCCTCTATAATACAACAATTGTTGGAACTTTGAAGCATGCAGTGGCAATAGAGTACACAAAAATAATATATTGTCACTTTGCAAACAGGAGCCACATACAAAAAAATATAGAGTTGAAAACTACTAACATAATGATTTGACAAAGATAGAGTATTCAAACCATTGTTGAGTTCCGCACTCAACAGCCTAATCCAATAACTCGTCACTTTCTAGAAAGTTGATGAAACACCCCAAGGAGACCTCTTGAATGATAACAACAATGATGTCAGGAATTACTCTAATTGGTTCTTGAACCAATCACAAAATGGCTACAAATGTGAAAACATTTTTTGGATTTAGAGGGATTTTTTGCTTTTCATGCCACATTAGAGAATTTTCTTAATATGGTCTGAGATCCAACAAGATTAGAAATAGCTATAGATGGTGTGTCAAGATCAATTGATGTCCAGATTTTGGGCCACATACTGAACTAGATTTTTTACTACTCATGCCTTAGAAATCTTCCCAAATTGAAGGTAGTAACAACCACAATAGAAAGTACTGGTTGCTACTAAAAAGTAACAACTGCGCTAAATGATTGAATAAAAGAAAGAAACCCTACCAACAAAATCACAAACCCCAGACAGAGAAGCCAAGAAGGTACAACCCTTACTGTTTTAATGCACGAAGAGTAGGAATCATTGCTAAATTAAAAAAACAAATACTTACAAAAAAACCCTAGCAGAGCACAGAGCGAGACAATAGCGATTTTCAATAAAATACAATCTAACAAATGCTAAGTCCTAGAGAATATATCCATAACTTATGCTCATGCACATAACTACAAGTAAAATATGTTTTCAATTTTAAATATTTTTGGGTACATATTTTACTGCAGAACACATATTAATCTGGTATAAAGTGAATCAAACATCTAAACAAAGCATGTTTACTATTTTATGTTAATAAAAGCTAATGAAATATATACAAAATCAAGGAAAGTTGATGATTGTACCTCTCCATGTAATGGCTCTCCAAGAACACTTGGATATGTTAGAGGTGCAGAGCGAATTGTTGTCAATGGCTCTCTAGGAATGCTTGGATATATTTGAGCTGCAATCTGGAGTGTGGCAAGAAAAGGACAATGTAGGTGTTGATCTAACATTTGTGTATGGATAGCAATTTTATCCCGTCTTCTATGGATTTATAGGATCAACAAGTTACCAATATCTGTTAGAATTGAAACAACTTAAATTTTAAAATCTTTATAAATTGATCTACATATAAAAATAGCATCATTTGTAATTTCAGCTTCCACTTTGAGATCTATTGTATAAATTAAATAAAACTAATATTTACAATGTTCACATCTCACAGAAATGCTCAAGAATCTTCCTTACTTTTATATTAATTTTGGATAAAAAATATGAAATAAATTGAGAAAGCATACACGTGCATTTGAGAAAATTCGTAAGAAAATTAATTAAAAAAAGCAAGATACCCATTCTACACATATCTAAAGTAGTCAATCCATGCAATATAATATTAATAACTATGAACTATTGCAATACTTAAGCAGTACAAATTTTCGGAGCACAAATGTTATTTTGATAAATAAGTGTATATATTATAAGAAATTAATAATAATACACATACATCCATTATTGAAAACACAGAATGGAAGGTCAACAACAATCATAAATAAGAAGCTTTAAACAATCACTAATTGTGGTTTGAGGCACCTGGAAATCTAACCTTAATATCAGAAAATGTAAACAGGCCCGTTCAGTTTTACCTTCGCATACGTAATATCATATTTCATAAGGTCACAGTGAGCCATATCTATCTCTACCACCATGAATCTATTCTCCTCACAAGGATCAGTTGGGTATACCCAAATAACAGTAACATCTATGTCATCGGGCTTCTCCCATTTATTGTAATAACCTATATCTATTGTGTCGCTCGGTTGTGCTTCTTAAACATGTCAGTGCATCCCCAGCGGTTGTTGAATACAAAAAAGAAGTTATACAACCCTTTTCTTTTCCTAAAAACATTGAGTTTAACATAATTTGCAATGCCACTAAAACTCCTATCATAGAGCCTATAAAATCAACCTCTATTACAATCTAACAGAATAAGCACAAGACTCAATAGAGTTGAAAGCTTTACATAATTATTTTCCTGAAGCAATAGAGGAAGAGTACTTATCACCACCTAAAACTTGTTGTTGAAATCAACATAGTCTAAGCTTGTAGGAAGTAGTGCCCTGCAAATATATTTTCATAAGCCTCTGTTTCAAATAACTGCTTTCCCACTACCATTGACCCATATATTCTCTGAAGGCTATCTACAAAGATTATGTTTTCACCAAAGATTGTGTTAAGTAGTAATAGTTATTGTGCTCGACCATGTAGAAGGAATGGCCATCAACTTCACAATACCTAGATATTTCTTCTATGCTTTTTAATCTTATTGTATAGTCCCTATTCTCACCCAAAACTACTACTTTCCTCCTCCGCCATTGGCTCAGCTTGAAAGGAAGATAGGATAGCATAAGAATGGTTAGCGGATTGCAGCGAATAAGCTACCAAATGGCATAAACCCTTTGCGCCCATTGCGTCTCTAGTATATTAAGCCACTGGGACAAGAGCCTAAGGAAGTGAATGGAATATCTCATGGAGAAGGGGAAGGGGACAGGTCTAACCTTGTAATTACACCTTTAAATTACAAAACCCTTACCGCTGCACTATGAATTAAGCCAAAACAGATAGTTTGACTACCTAGGGAATCATCTTATTTCTCACAATCAAAGAAATTCATACCTAAAATCTTCGGAATCAGTAACTAGACTCAACCTTTCAAACTACCCATTTGGAATAATTTTCAACTATGAAAAAGAGAAATCATAAAATCTTTTCCAAACACTCACTGTCACGAGTTTTCAAACTTGTCTTCACAAAATATGCAATAAATTTTGTTAAAAACCATGAAAATTCACAAACCCTTCCCAAGTGAAGAATATTATAATCCTTAACAAACCCAATTGGTTTTACAAAGCATATTAACAATAGATATTCAGAAGAAAAAAAAGAAAATACAATCAATACTTTATTGAAATCTTCTTCCCAAATGTTACAAAATGATCAACCAACTTCTCCTTGACCTTCCAAGGGCCTTTTACACCATCTCCCATTAGTTATAACTATTTGTCTTTCACATAATGCATTTTTTTTTAATTTTACATGTTGACAACATTTGACGAGTTTTTATAATTTGTAACAAAGGATGTCAAACTGACCCTATAAGACTCATCATACATAAAATGGTCCAAATAGACCTCATTAGATCAAATGAGAGCTCCAACACACAAATAGACACAACCCTATCCACCTATGACAACTTTTGTTGCAAGGAAAGTTGTCAAGCAACTTTTCTTGCAACTTGACAATGTTTTGTATCTTTCAACCAACATGACTCCAACAAGCCTAATACAACATGAAATGGCCTAATATGACCTTATTTACCACAAAAAAAAAAAATTATAAAAAAAACAAAAAATATCAAAATTCTCCATTTGACAATATTTGCACAAGATGCATTTGGTGCCTCTCTACCATGCTCTATTTTGTCATTTGTAAGGGCTAGTAGAGAATAAGCTAGGTTGAGGGTGTATTGAGGGGTTTCATGAAATTGGTGGTCTTGATATTTTACAAGAGTGTATATATGATGTATTTTATTAATATAAGATGTTCCCAAAGTGGGTTGAGCCTTGTGGAACATTGAGCCCTTAATTGGTGTTTGTAGCTTATGAGGCATAGTGACCATGTGAGGGGACCTCTTGGGTGTATGAGAGTTGAGTGTGGGTTTTTTATAAGTTCATATTTATATGAATATGTATATGTTTCTTCTTTCACAATAATTTAGAGAATCATTCCTATAAAGCCACCTTGTTAACTGTGATTGCCTTGGGGTGTAAGGGAGTAATTTTCCTCATTGTTGTGAAATATGGTAACAATTTCCCATTAGCCCACGTAGCTCTATTTTTAATGTATTGGTAGCTTCAAGAGAAGTTTCTGGTTACTTGCTATAATGTCATGGACCCTTCTCATGTTTGGCATTGTGCATTAGAGGATTTATGTCTACACAGCATTGTGACCATTTGGCATCATTATTACTTGGTGTTATGATTAGTTGGCACCGTGTGTGGCATCTCTTATCGTCCTGGACACGCTATGCATAGTTGTCAACGGTTCACAACATTGATTACCGTAAATGCTTTGTATGGTATCTGTTATGATTGTAACGTCTATCTCTTTGTAATCCTCTGTGGTAATCTTCAGTTACTAGGAAGCCTATTCGACTTACGCTCACGACAAGAAAAAGCGTCTACATATCATTTTGGATTTTGGGGTTTTGCTCATATAGATTACTCTCTAATTGAAGATGGTATCGTAGTGGGTGTGTTCTAGAAGATGTGTCAAAGCCTTCGGTCTCACTGCGTATTTCTCAATCAGTGAGTTGTGCCTCCTTTTGCGTGCGGACTTCTCAGCTTGATATGGTGAAAGTCATTTAGCCTCGTATGTAACATTCTCTGTCAGCCGTATATGATATCAAGCTCATATGTGAACTATTTTGACATTGGGCACATCTTATATTATCCAGTGAACTATATTTGATGTTAGGCGCCATCGGTGAATCGCATGTATCTTGTCTCTTGGTGAGAGCAGTGTGAGTGCTTGTATTTGTGAGCAGTGTGAGCTGCTTGCCTGGGTGTCTATGGGGAGCTGCCTGTGTGCATGTATTAGCAATATTTATGAGATACTTGAAGCATATTATATTTTGTATATGCATAGTTAAAGTGATTGAACTATGAAGAAGGCTTATAGATTGATTGTTGAGAGTTATCAATCATAAGTGTGAGAATATTGTAATAATGTTGAACATGTAATAGAAGGATCTCTTTTCGGGTGTGGCTGGGTTTTTTCTCTCGAGTAGGAGGGTTTTCCCAGGGTAAATAATTATGTCAATCTGTAGTTGTGTTCTTGTTTATCTTATGCTATTCTGGTTTGAAATCTCAACATCTACATTATCTAGGTTGATGAATAAATCACCCTTCTTAAATATATACATTTAATGAAGACAAATGAAGTGACAAAAAGACATAAGAAAGTGCACACTTTTCACCATTAAAGAAATGAAAAGTATGTCAAAGTTGCATTAAAAGTTGTACAATGATAAATTTTGTCAATAATAACTTTTTATGAAACTTACTAAGGACCCTAAAAAGGACCTCCTATGACTCCAAATAATTATAAATAAGTTCAAATAGGTCAAATAGACCTTTTTACATGAATAGACATGATAGGGACCAAATATCAAACTTTTTGCATTGCATGACAACATTTACAATTTCTAGCAACATTGACCAATTTGATCCAACAAGACTTCCTAAAACACTAAATTAGTTACATCAATTACAAAATGGTCCATAGGACCTTATTCTAAGACCATGAAATAAAATTTAAAAACTATTTTTGGAACATTGCCTCATGAAGGCATGTAGAGTATTAGGTGCCCTTGCACCATTACCTACCTTTCTTGTAACATAAAAGATAAATATGCAATAAACTTGACTAGGTAACACTACAAGAATGAATCTATGATGCATCAAGGTAGTAAGAACATATGTATTCATGATACTTTGGCCTTTCACCAAACCCCCACCTTCAACCCTTCACAATGACACTATACCTTATGGGCAACAAACACCAATTAATGAGCTCATGTTTCAAAGCCTCAACCAACCTTAGAGATAGCTTGAAAAAAGTAAAAAAAGGCATATTTGTGATTTCTAACCTACAGAAAAAATGCAGCACTGCTGAGGCAATAGCAGAGGAGAAGACAAACAAGATGAGACAGATGGAATCTGATATTGAGTTGAAGGGAGAAACACTTGTAGTTTTTTCTGAGAACAAATCACATCATGATTTTCTAAAGTTGAAGCTAACTGAATGTGAAAGGAACCTTCAATAGGAAAGTGCAAAGAGAACCTTGGTTGAACAAAAGTTAGAAGAACTTAAGAATAGAGATCAGCACTTATTGAATGTGGAGAAGAAGCATGATACTGTACAGGAGCAGCTAAAATGGAGAAAGGAACAGTTTGGGCTTCTAGAAGAGGCTTATAAGAAGTTGCAGAAGCAATTTAAGGACAGTAAATATGAGTGGGAAAAGGAGAAAGCAACAATGATTAGTGAAATTTCAACTCTACAGAACAATTTGGACACAGTCTAGAATGTCCAAGGATCTTCACTCACACTTGCAGAGGTGCAATCAAGCATTGGCACACAAAGAGAGCCAAAGGAAAGTATTGGAAATTCAAATGCAAGAATCTTGGCATGGGTTTGAGAAAGTGGCTGCTGAGTTTGATGAATATAGGTCAGTTATTGAAAGTATGATTGAAAAACATGGTAGCCAAGTAGGGAAAATGAAAGATTATTTATATTTCAAGGAGAGACAGATTCAAGAAATGGAGGTACAACATATACTCATGAAGCAAGAGAATCAAGAGCTGAGAAACATGCTTGAGGAGTTTTGGGCATCAAATTCTGGCAGCGAAGATGTCCATAGTTCTCTTGAGAGCTTGAAGATGAAGCTTACAGCTATGGAAGATGCTTACAATGATTGTCGTGAAAAATTGAAGACTAAAGAATATCAATGGGAAAAGGAAAGAGATGATATGGTGAAAACATTGAATGATTCTCAAACAGAGCTCCAATTGAAGGGTGTAAAGGAACATGAGCTAGAAAGCTAGCTGGATGGAGCCCGTGAATCTGCAGAGAGGCTAACATGTTAGAAAGATGAACTATCGCAACAGTTATTGAAGTTAGAACCACAATACCAGGAATCTCAATCGAAAATGAGTGCTGAAATTTACAATTTGGAGTCATCATATAAGAGGAACAATGAGGAACTTGCTTGCTTGAAGGAACAGTTAAATGCGAAACAAAAAGCATTTGAGAAAATCCACCATGAACTAACCCAACATGAAATAGCAATAGAGTCAATGTCAACCAAATGTGAGTCTCTAGAAGCTCTTGAAAAATAGTGCTCAGCCATGCAAGAAGACCTCAAAGGAAAACATGAACAAGTTCAGAGTCTCTTGAAATCACATTCTATTCTTCAGGATAAGATCCATCAGAAAGAACAGTCCCACATTGAAGATGTCCAAATAGTCAGAGAGACTTTAGAGGAGGCAAGGGAATGCCTTCATGAAAAAGAGAAGGTACAAAATGAGAATGAGAATGAACTCAGAAGGTTGAAAGAAACAATCGAGAAAAATCAGCCATCAAGCCGCATAAATTAAGGCTCTAGAATACGAGCATCAATTGCAAGCATTGCAACAAGAGATATTGGCAGCTAGACATGCTTTGACTCTTTCAAAAGAGAAAAATAAGATTGACAAAGAGTCTTTTGTTAATGCCATATTGGCTAGAGATAGAAAGATAGGAGATCTGAATGATCAATTGGTGCAACTTGAACAAAGCTTGAACAAATTCAGTCAGCAAGAGGAGACATGGGTTCAACTGGAATCACATTACAAGCAATTATCAGATCTTAGGATTAGAGAGCTTGAGTCTTTAAGTGTTGCTAACGCAAAGCTTGATTTTATTACAAAGGAATTATTAGATAAGGAGCAAGAAAGGGATATGCTCCAGAAATGCCTTGAAATTAAAGAAGCTGATCTGGTAAAATTTAAAAAGGAAAGTGAAATACTTATTGAAGAGAAGAGTGCTATCATTGATTCCATCAGAGTGCAAGAAGAAAAGTATAAGAAACTTGCTGAGGAGAACGGGAAAATTAAATTGTCATTACGAGAGGCATATATTAAATTGGAAGATACATATTCAGAATTGATTGACTGAGATAATAATATAGGTGAATTGCAAAATAAGTTACAACATGGTGATGTGCTTTGCCAAGAACTATCAGAAGCTCTAAACAAAATCCAATGTCTGGAGGGTTGTCTAGTTGA
The DNA here is from genome assembly GCA_027943335.1 of Chamaecyparis obtusa. Lineage (NCBI taxonomy): Eukaryota > Viridiplantae > Streptophyta > Pinopsida > Cupressales > Cupressaceae > Chamaecyparis > Chamaecyparis obtusa. The sequence continues at coordinate 99,182 of BSBK01003011.1, read as the reverse complement.
AGAAGATAGGTCATGTCATCAGGACAAGGAAAACAAGATATATGAATTTGAGATTTCAGCTGAACAGCTTAGAAATGAAGTCTTGGTTGCTGAACTACAACTAGCTTAAAAGGAAAAAGATGAAGCAATATTGCAAGATAAACTCAGAGATGCAGAGAATGAAGAAAAATTAAAGGAGGATCAACTTTTGGAAATGGATTCTAAGTTGAATATCATATTGAAGGAAAGTGAAGAGAAGCAAGATGAAATTCTCTGTCTAAGGGATGAAATAAAGGAAATGGAGAAGAGGTTATGCGAGTCAAAAGAAACACAAGCATACATGGAAGCTCAGCTGAAATCTATTAGTGTTGTTATTGAAGAAAAAGATGCAGCTCTTAAAGATATTGAATTAGAAGTCAAAAGGGAGAGGAATAGTCTTGAAGATTCGAAAGAAGTCATTGAACAACTTAAAGTTTAGTTGAGTAATGAAGAAAAGGCTTCTTTTAATAGGCAGACTGAGATTGACTATCTTTACAAGGAATTAGAGAGAACAAAAATAGAAGAGAGACGAGCATTAGAAAGTTTGAAAGAAGTGTAGGGCAGCTTAGAGCACTTGGAGCAGGATTCTAAATATCAAATTAGCAAGTTGCAGGGGTCCATCAATGAATTGCAGTCTGAATTGGTAGCAAATCATATAAATATGGAAGACATTGACAAGGCCCAAAATGGTGCAAATTTGGAGCTAGCTTTATGAAATAAAAAATGCACTACTTTGGAATAAAAGTTGAGTATCAAGGATGAAACTTTGTGGGAAAAAGAAAGAGAGATATCTTCTTTGCAAACAGACATTACAGAACGATCTGAGGTAATTAGACAAGTGCAATTGGATCTATAGTTCGTACAGGACCAACTATGGGGTCAACTTGAGAATCGAGAGAACTTGGAGAATACTGTTTCTCTTTATGCAATTCAGATTGCAAAGCTACAAGAATGCAATCAAGAGATGGATAAAAAGTTGAACAACATCATGCAAGATTATGAAGCTGCCTTAAAAACTATTGGTGACCGCGATGTAAGCATTTCATGTGTGGAGGAAAATTTGAGGGTTTCTAAGGGCTAGTTAGAGGAGTTCAAGGTTGCATGTGGAAATCATGAACAACTTATCGGCGAGCTTTTGCAAAAGCTAACTATTTCTAAATGTAAAATTGAGGCATTTGAGAAGCAGGCTTTCACATTTCAAGGATCCCTGGAAGGGGCAATAGATAATCTAAAAGAGGAAATCAATGAAGTCTCATTTGTATCTCATTCTTTTGATGAATTTAAATCTCAGTTAGCAGAGATTAAGATGGATACATTATCTGGTTAGCAGCTATATTCCTAAATCAGACTACTTCAATTCATGTGTTGGTTTTCTCTTCAATTTGACAGTAGAAAGATTGGTTATGAAGTTTGAATCTGAATTGTAAGCTTTTCTTTTGTAACTCTAAATTTTCTACTAAATACAATTAGAACAATAAAAAACCTTATTCCACATTGAAGAATTTCTCTACCTTCTAGTATTCTAATTCCTATAACATTAAGATCACCCGTGTCATTGTTTAGTCATCTTTAAATTTTCGCTTAAGGTAAAAAAAAAAAGGAAGAAGTTGTACATACACTATCAACCATAATAGCATCAATCGATCCAATCTGAATAGAAGTATCTACAAGACAAAGAGCCTGATCACCACAATCAAGCTGGGAAAGCATCATATTTTTTGTGTCAAGTACACCTATAGCTTCTGTCAGTGTTGGGTCAAGAGAAAGTTCAACATCAACAAGAGCAGAGCAGCCTACCAACAATCAAGAACAAGAGAATAAGAAACATAAGGAAAAAACATGATTTATAATCTATCATCTCGAAGAAAGTCTAACTACTATTTGAAATGTAAAATGATTTTTCAATAGCTCATCAAAGTCTTGGCAGTGTCCTCCTAGGATCAGTTGGGAAGTGACTATCAGTTCAAGTACACCAGCATGTACTTTTAGCTGGACTGGAGCAACAAGAATTCTACATTCACTTGTCATAACATGGTAGATTGGTGTATACTAATATTAATTTTCCATTTTGATTAAGTTGTTATAGAGCTTATATGGTTCAACTAAAAATTACCTATGGATAGGCTTGGAGATTTATGAGGACTTCCTTAAAAAATCCAAGTACTATTGCAATATTCTCACTAAAAAACAATGGACATGATTTTGAGCAGCAGTGTGTGTACATCCTCTGACTCTTGCGCCCTGCCCCATTTTGTTCATCAGATTATTACTTTGATCAAACCAGTAATGAAAAATTCTGATATTATGAAAGTGACAAATGAAATTTTTTATGAATAAAAATTATGAGAATAATTACCAAAGACCATTGTGGCACTGGAGGAGATCGACCCACAAGACCAGTGTATTGCTAAACAACAGAGAGCAGAGAAGGGTCAGAGAACAAATAGAAATCTAGAACTCCACCAATCTCTGTATGTCAAACAGTTACTCCCATATTCAACATCCATAGCATTTCTATTCAGGAAAAGAACTCATGAGCAACAGCCCCTGTTCTTACATCAATGATAACCGATAAGTCAACTAAATTGTAACAAAATTGAAGGAAACAAACTGAGAAAAATTCAGAAAAAATCTTATAATTCATCATTTGACCAAAATTATTGGGGCAAAATAATGGAAGAAGTAATATTTAGAAGTAAAACATAATGACAAAATGTTGATCTAAAATAATAAACTCAAAATTTCACACCTGCAACATGCAATCAAACTTGAAGTAATTATTGATGCAATAAAACTTGAAGTAATTGTTGATGCCCTGGGTCAAACGAAGATCAATCTTCTATTTTTCAAGGCCCTCTATTCATTTCTGCATACAAGCAACAAGGCCTTCCTACCATATTTTGATTCTTCCTTGTTTTAACACAGTAAGCCAATGATTATCAGCTTTTTCTAGACATCTGCAATGCATAAGCACCAAGCAGAGAATAAAGAAACAAATTTATAGATGCCAAGCAGATTGATTAATTAGGCCATCATTGCAATTTATATTTGTGTACGTCTGCCTCTGGTTATTAGTTGTATGGAGATAGTGGTTGGGTTTTGAAAATCCCAAGGTGGATAGCAAAGACTCTAACTTGAACAACATCAGTTGTTGGCCAATAATGGTGAACCATATAATCTAAATATGTAAAACATGCACACTGTACAATATGTGACATCTTTTCTATAGCATAGCTTGGACTAAACTAATAACCAAAAATATACTTTGATATGAAAGATAAGAAATAGAAGAACCTCTGTTCAGAAGTGTAAGAAGATGAAAGTAAAAAAGTAAAATTTAGTCATTAAGTTCATATATATAAAAATAAATAAATGTACATAGACCTATATATGCTGATATATAATTTTAACTCATAGATTTAACTCATATATATGCTGATATATAATTTTAACTCAGACTATTAGGCTTTCGCCCTTGATATGGTTTGGGCATTTGGGACGATTCCTTCCAGATTAGATGTATTCCCTCAATGAAAAAAAACATTTTAGCTGCCCAGCTCAAACTCGGGTGCCCTAATAAGAGTGGGCTACTATTTTAGCCGTAAGCCAAGGTGATATCTTTTTCATTGGAACCAAGAAAAAATAATCTGTTCAAATCTCACTCTTGAAGTTAATACCAGTGGATTTTTGTAGCTACCATTACACCTGTGATTTTGATTCCTGTGACTTGAAATACTTGTACTACAGCCTTGACTGGAAAACAAAGAAATTTTTATCCATTATCTGAAAAAAAAACATCTCAGACATGACACAAGTATTATAGGCTGAAGGTGAACCCTTGTAAGCTCATTCAGTCGATAAGTTCCACTTCGGTTTACTGTAGTGCAACATCATGCCAGTTGGTTTTCCAAGAAAGGGCATAGTAGTTAACATTTATATCAAATGCCATGTATATGGGTGTTACATAAAGACATGCCAAACACTTTGTAAAGAGTGAATTTAGAAATTATGGAGTAGTTTTATGCAACTATATAATCTAATATTCTGATGATGGATCATTCTGATGATAGATCACAGTCATCGATGAAAATAGACATACAATTAAATTCATAAACTAAATAAAGAATTATCCTATGGTTTGGAGTAAAGCAATTTGCAGCTGAACAGATGCTTCGGGATCTTAAGGAGTGTGTGTGTTGATGTTATGATGCTTCATAGGATACATCTCTTTGCACGCATCGAAGATTGATTTTTTGGGCCAATAGTCTTCACTTAACACGCTACATCCTATTTGGCCTACTTGATCAATGATTGTGAATTGCGATGGATATATATTGACAGATTTCCTTCGAAAATGGAGTAAGAAGATCTATGGTATGTGAATAAGGAGGTTATAGCAGTATATAAGATATTTAGTATATATAGATTGGTAAATATGAAATCAATTGTAGATACATGAATAGTAAACACTAATCAGCATTTTGGAGAATGCACTCCTAATCAGTTCAATGGCTATTATTCCTAGCTATCAGTTGTAATGTATTTTTCACTGAAGAAAGTATAATCATAAGTTTTGTAAGGCTTTTGTATCTGGACCTAAGGAAGTGTTTCTCAATTTTTCAGGGAGCAAGAAGATTTATTGGCTATTAGCCTAGAATAATCATTATAATTTTGTTTATCATATAGAGAGTGTGATTCTCGGTGTGGTTTTTCCCATCTTGGATATTCATGTAAAATCCTAGTGTTATGAGTTGTGCTTTTTTTATTTAAGTTATTTAGTTTCACACACAAATCAAATAGAACTTATAATTGATAATTCTTATGTTTTGAGTGCATTTTGATTCACACCCCAGCATCTAGAAGTGTTCAACAATTGGAATCTGTAAGAAGCTACCCTTTTATTTTGTACTAATCTTTTTGACCCACACTTTGGCTTTCCAATATATATATGAATATATTTTCAGATGATATTATTAGTAGTTAACACACTCAGAAAGAAAGTTTTCTTACATAGGAGCTATAGTTTAAAAACACATCAGAGAATTCTTTTAAAGTGTACTGCAAAAAAATTTATTTCCCATTTCTCTTCTCGATGAATATGTCTAGTCTGATTTTAGTTAGTTCCAACTCTAAATTAAATTGAATGAAACTGTAATTACAAGAACCACTATTCACTAGTGTATGTCCAGAAGTTTCCTGACCTTAAAAAATTGTCAGTTCTATTTTATGAATCAAAACCGCAGCTACAGGCTTCCACATTAATTATCACGGGTGAATAAGAAACTCTATACACAGGTGTTCTGATAACTCCAGCTAGCACGATATCAAGGTCACACAACTACAAGAAATTGGAATCTTATGAGAAGTCCAATTCAGCGATGCATGCACTTAAAACTCCACACCGTCTACCATCATTCTCAAGGAAAATAGCAATGATAATTCCCTAGCAAAAGCATACATTTCCTCCAATAATGATAACAATCCCTAGCTCATGAAAACTGTATAACACCAGCTCCTTGCCTAAAACGATCCACTCCTTACATAGAAAATAATATTTGATGGCGTCTGGTTCACTAGTGACAACAACTCATCCACACAATAATTATTTTTGACTGCATGAGATTGCATGAACTTAATATGGATGGAAAGTTTACCAAATGTAGCCTCCTTAGTATCAATACTAGGACAGTTGTAAATAGTTCCATTTGAAGAAACACAACAACTCTAACCTACACCTGTCTTATGTCCTCCTGTCAATGGCATTCGGTGTCAATCCTAGATGTTACAATGAAAATGTTCACATTCCAATCAAATTAGAGTTTGTGGCTCAGGAACAAGCCCAAAATGTATTCTATTAATTGTACTTGACAGTCCCATTTTGCACCATTACTTAAAAACCTGCCCTTGGTGAGTCAAATTCCAGTACAACTAATTAGGTTAATAAGAATGTTTCGAGTTACCTTCCTGACACAAAAATTACAGGGATTGTTGTGGGTAATGATATTCTTACCATAAGAAATGGATCTTGCCCTGGCCCCTGTGCAGCCTCGATTCACCACAACTTCCCTTCCAACGAGGCTCTTATCCCTTTGCCAGATTCAAGGCCTATCAGCTCTCCATTCCCAATTCGTAAACCACAACAGAAAAGACTAAACAAAAGAGAGTGCCAACAAAGAATTGGAGGGTTTCGTACACAATAATTTCAAAAACTTGACATTTACAACTATGCTTCTTCACAAATCTTTCAAGAAATCCAATATTGAGCCCTTGAGTCTTAAAACAAATGCTCGTGAACCTTTCTCCACTTTTTTCACCACCTTTGTTTCTCTGGGAGTCATCCTTGTGAACGGTGTTTTCCTGCTGTGTCATCTAACAAGATGTGCAAACTTGGCATTGTGAGCTTTGTATGAAGGGGGCAAAATTCGGCCGCTTCCCGCCCTTCTCTTGGAAAATGCATGTCGTTTCATCTTAATTTTTAATTAAAGACAATTAAAATACTTTAAATTTTTATTTAAGATAATTAAAATAATAATTAAAGTATTTAAGATGAAATTTTAGTTTTGTCTTTAAAAAATGTCTTAAATTGCTCTATTATGTACTAGTGCCTCGTGACGAGAAGATGATGCTTCAGATTCCTTTCCAGCTACAATATGTGATACGTTAGGCATCAAACGTTGTAGTAAGGCATTAAATGTTGTAGTAGTCCCAAATAATCTACTATGGAATTCTTCCCATGTAAACTTGAGTAACTCTGACAAATTTTGACTTCTCTCTCCTATATGTTCACTCATTTGTAGGTGACTACTAGAAAATGGATTTTGCAAAGCCTGCAAAACGACATCAAATATTGCAATTGGTGCTTGAATCTCGTCTGCAGCTTGTCTAGAAGTATTGGTTTTTGCAGAGTTATGATGGATATGAGACATTAAGTAAAAAAATCAAATCAAAGCTACACAATTTTAGTTGATAATTGAAGTACCCTGCAGAGCTTTAAATGTTTCCCCTCTTGATAGCTACCATGGTATAGTAACCAATCTACTACCACAAATAACACTTTTAAAAACTTTGATAATGTCTATGAATTATATATATGCACCTAATCTAAATAAATTCTAATTGCAAAACATCTCTTAGATTAATTTTAAATATAGTTATCATTTAGAGATATTGCGAAATAGTAGCGGGAATAATGTTTGCACAATAAGTCTATTGGCAAACACACATTATTGGTGAAATGTAACTTCTAAGAATATAAGTATATGATAGTATCAAATGTTAATGTGTAAAGGGGTATTAATCATTCATTTAGTCATTTTTATTAGGGTAACTAATTATTTAGTCATTTTAGTTGTGATTTTACCCAATGACCAAATTGGTCATTTATTTAATCATTTATATTTGTAGAACATGATCAGTTTTAGTCACGTGACTAAAATTTTTAGTCATGTGACTAAAAAAATGGTAGAACATGATCAGTTTTAGTCACATGACTAAAAATTTTAGTCATGTGACTAAAAGTTTTAGTCACCTGGTCATTTATTTGCCCAAATTCTACTAGTGATTGTATTCGGTATGAGAGTTGATAGGAAGTTGTAGTAAGAAGAGCATAAGTGTGTGAAGACACTAGAAGATGTATTAGAGATTTTCTAGAGGTCAAAGCATCAATGCATCAAAAGAATTGATCTGACAAGCAGTGTCATAGTGACAGTTCATCCTGTAGATATAGTGTGTATCTGAGATCAAAAGGTTGTAGCCTTTACCACTTGAGTAGTGAGCTCTAGGATAGTGTGTCCACTCTCCTAACAGGGACTATTGTAAAAGACTCCTAATAAGGTCCAAACCTTGACAAGGTCTACTGCACTTAATACATTGTAAAGCAACTCGTAATAGGGTTAAGGATCTTCTAACAAGGATCACAAAATACTAGTGCGGAATATTAGTGGGTGTCAATTCCCACCAGGATTTTTACCTATTTGGGTTTCCCCGTAACCATATTGGTTTCATGTGTTGATTTCATGTTTCATGTTTATGCGAATGTTTATTTCAGTACTTAAGCATTTAAGTTCAGTATAAAGATTAAATAAAAAATTTAAAATATAGTGAACACTAATTCACCCCCCCCCCCCCCCCCCCTCTTAGTGTTCCCATTCCTAACAATTGGTATCAAAGCTCTGGTCCTTAGAAAAGAAGTTTAACCACTTGAGGAGATCATGGACAAAGCAGAAATGAAACATTTGAAAAGAAATCTTGAAGCTGCTCTTGAAGACCTGGACAAGTCAGAAAGAGAATCTGAAGAACTAAGGGATAAAATCAGTGATGCTCAATTAGTCATCAAAAGGCTAAGGAAAGATTTGAAAGAATGTTCTACTAGTGATCTAGGGACAATGGTCAAGAAGCTGAATGAAGAAAATAAATCCTTAAAAGAACAACTTGAAGAGTTTGATGATAAGTTGACTAATAATCAGGAAGTCTATGATGAATAGATCAAAGAGAACCTTCAACTCAATGAAGAACTAAGGCAAGAAAACATGGAAATCTTGGAGCTAAGGAATAGCAAAGAAATCTTGGAGTCTGAATTAAGAGAAGCAAAGAATCATATTGACAAATTTCACACCAGTTCTGATTTGATAGAATCTTAGTTGTATGCAAGGAGAGCCAAAGGAGACACTAGTTGTATTGGATACAATGAAGCACAAAATTTGATTGACAACATGCGAGCAAGAAAGGATTCACAAAAGGACTCTATTGATGCTAAGGAGACTAAAGATCAAACCAAAGATAATGATGAACCACCTAAGAATGAGTGCAAGCCTATAGACTGCACTTGTTTTTCTTGTAACAAGCATGGACACATTGCAAGGAACTGTACAGAGGTAAGACCTTTTAATGGTTACTATTATTCATGCAATAAATTTGGTCATAGAGCTATGAATTGCAAGACTAGTAAGAAGAACATGATTCCACAAGATTAGAGAAATTAGAATCAGACAAATGTAAGAAGTTCTTAGAATGTTACATGCTAGATATGTAACTATAATGGTCACTTAGCAAAACAATACAGAATGGTGACTCATGTCAATGCACCGAGGAATATAAGACCTCCAGTCATTTATCACTCTTGTAACAAGGTTGTACATACCTCAAGGTTCTATAGATCAAGGATGCAAGGTCAGGGAAGCCCTAAAAAAAGGTCAAAGAATCAATTTTGGATCTTGTAGGAGAAGTTAATTTTGTCAAAGCCTCAGATGATGTGAGCATGATTTGGTCAGAGAAAAAGAAGGACAAGACTGATGAGAATGTATTGGATGCATCCACAGTGGATGCACCCTCTACATCTGGATGAATGGCCCTCGGGGTCATAGGGGGAGCTAATTTAGCTCTAGACCGCTACGTGGCTAGTATACTCATCCTCAGAGTGTGCGCCTTTGGACTTAAGCTTTTGGAGTATAAAGGTACCTTTGTGAAAGAGCACACATGCTGATTGTAAATAGAACTCGAGTTGGAAATTTTGAAGTGACAACTTGGTTTATGTGACTTGCATTAATGGCAGAATTTTCACTTTAAAGTACACAAAAAGTTATTTTATTACTTATTGCATTCAAATTCAAAGTGAGAGGAGAGCAAAAAGAGACTTAGAAGTTGTTGTCAAGACTTGGAGATTGATCTATCAGTGATTTGCAACAATTATCAGTGCATTTGGTCGATTGCAAAAACCCTAGATCAACGTGTCGATTCAGAAGTCTTTGGATCATCTTAGATTATAGCTGGAAAGCGATTAATCAAGTAAGTTATGGCCACTCCCATAGTTTTTGATGTTGCTAAGAAGAAGAAATATGTTTTCAAGAAACAACCATTTAAGTCAACCTTAGATGACTTAGAGGGAGCATTCTCCCACACGCCTATGGGCATTATACATTTGGAAGACATTAGGGCTTACATCTACTACAAGAAAGAACCAGTAGGTTTGGATAGGTTAAGGGTGCACATGGATACCATGTTGAAACTAGAAAAAATGTTCATGGATGAATATGTCAAATGGAATGATCACCCTATTGTTGAGTATTCTATGGCATATGAATTCTATGAGACATAATGGATAAAGATTTTATTAAGCAGAATTCATGATGACCTGTTTTGGACAGGTGATGTACCAGTCAGAATCACTAGTGACCTTATACATGAGATGATAGGCCTTTCTAGGATAGGCACCATCCTTCCTATGGGAAAGGATGTCAGGAAAATGGTTAATCAAACTTTTAAGTCAAGGAGTGATAGGCGCGAGATGACAATTGAGCCTATTGAGCAAGCAGACATGAAATTGATGTCTATGATACTAGGATACAAGTTTCATCACACCAGCAGAGTGAATAGTGTGTCTGTGGGCACTATTCTTGCAACCATTAGACTTGTAAAGGAATATGTAGAGTTCAACTTGTGTGAGATCTTGTGGGCATAGTTGATTGATAACATCAAGGCCATCAAGCATGATAAGACCAAAATATTCAAGTTTGGGTATTTAATCATTTACATGTACCTTCATATAGTTGGGAGAGTATCAGACATGTATTTGGACAAGTCCATTCCAACCATGTCACAAATATCTAACAAAGAATCCACCGAGAGTACATTGAGAGATTATGTAACATTGGAATTGAAGACCTTCAGGGTCAAGATGCAAATGAGGTACAAGATTCTAGAGAGCATTGTGGAAAAGTACAAGGATACTATATGCTTTATGGTAGAGATAGATACAACTTGTATGGAATCTATTGATCCAAGAACTAAATGGATTCATCCACTTGGTTATGAGGTAGAGGAACAAGTCCTTGAAGCATATGTGTAGGTACTACTTTCAGCCCCCAAAGATCCTAATGAACCGAGGTGGGGAACATATTAGGAGAAAACCAGAGAAGTGGATGCTAAACTTAACAGTGCAGCAACAAAAAGAAAGGTTGCTAAAGTCACATCAGAGATCTTGAGGATTCATGGTGTTTCTCAAGCAGACCTTAATAAAGCAAGGGATGAAAAGATTGCTTTGGAAATTAAGAGTGTATCCACAGTGGAAGCTAAGTTTGATGATCCCAAGATGAAGAAGGTGAAAATTGAAAAAGATGATAGTCAGAAGGGTAAAGAAGATAATACTCCTTCTACGCCCAATGTAACCATTGACCTTACTACTCCTCCTGCATATAAGGCAATTCCTAAGAGGAAGAAAGAGGTTGGCACTAGTCATCCATCCTCGCGAGTCACAATAAATAGAAGGAACATTCAAGCACCTCCTGAAGTAAGCTTCAAACCTAGTCTCAGTGTTCTAAGTGCTAGAATAGTTGATGAAGGAAGAATTGATCAAGTAGGGAAGTTTTATGATAAGTATAGTGAAATTGACAAGTCACAGATTCATAACATGATCATAAAGCACATGATCAAGTTCAAAAGGATAGTTTTGGAACTAAAAATAATGATTCCTGACAATGTATGGAATATCCTTGAATTCCAAAAGAGACAGGCTATTGAGGAAGATCTGCAGATAAGGGAAAAGATTCTTGATGATACCCTTCTTATGTGTGAACTAGAAGAAAAGAAATTGTTGCTAGATCTGGTGAAGTCTCACTTTAGAACTAAGACAAGAACTCTGAACATAATGGATAAAAATTATGAGCTAATTGCAAAAGAGACGGAGAAAGCCTTTGAGAAGGTATTTGTGAATAGAAACATGTATCCACCTACTGTGCCCACAGCTAATGTACCCATAAAGGTTACAAAAGGGTTAGAGACCATCAAAGTACATTTGATAGGTCCTCAAGATTTTATGCCTGTAGTGGAAGTACAATCAGAGGTAGACAAGTCTGCACCCATGTCAGAATCACTAAAGGACGGCACCATTATCATTGATAATGTGGAGATAGCCATGGCGACCACTGACATAGAATTGGACAAGTTTGAGGAAGTTTTTGTGAGCACACAAGAAGCTGAGATTTTATGCAGCAGCACACCTCCCACTCATCAAGAAGAGGAATTGATTGAAAATATATCAGATAAGAAAGAAGAAGAGAAAATGGAAGAGGAAGAAAAGAAAGAAGAAGAAGAAGAAGAAAAAGAACAAGAGAAAGATGAAACTTCTATTGAACTAGCCAAAGTAAAACTAGAAGTGATGGATAGCACTCCCATCACTCCCTCCTTAGCATTGTTGTCAACTTTGACACCTGACACATCCAGTTTGGACTTGTGGAGAGAAGAAGACCTGATTAAGTTCAGTGTCCTAGCTATGGAGAAGGCAAAGGAGAAACAAGTAATGAGAAATCCTCTCCTTATGGAATTAGTGAACATACTGAAAAGTTTGTTTCCTATAGACAAGAAAGTGTCTAAGGTACAATCTATTGATGATGTAAGTACAATCATTTCTCAGTTAAAAAGTAATTTCTCAAACCTTGAAGAATTTGCATCCCAAGTTGTAGAAGAAAAGTATCTGAAGAAGAGATTGAATGAGTTGATGAGCAACTTTGCACTAGATCTGAATTCACTCAAGACTGGTCAAGCATCTTTAAAAGAATTTGTTGATCAAGGAAGGAAATTCATTGCCGACTGCATCGATCAGGATAAGCTTACTGATGCCCATCTTAAGAAAATAAAAGAGGCAGAAGATATGATTGAGTAGGTGAAGAGTTCAATGAAAGACACATCCACTGATGTGAACATGTGCAACAATGTCTACCAAGGTCAGTTGGACAAAATTGAGAAGGCGGACACTAGTACATTTGAGACCTTTTTTTGACAGCTGATTGTCTAAATTTAGACAGTATACCATCGATTAAGCGACACCATCTGGCGTCACAATTTTTCTATTATGATTCAAAAGCTATTATGGAAAATTGTTTTATTATTGAGATAAGGATATCTTAATTCTACAAGAATAAATGTTTTGAGAAATATTTGAATTTAATTTTGACAATAACATGAGGAGTGGATATATTTCAAGCTTTAATGAGACTTCATACCACACACTATTCATAGATTACAATCAATGTGTTATTTACACTTGTATTGGTGGGAAAACTCTTGAAAATGTGCAAAAGAGATTGCATTCAACCATGTTGTTTACATGACACATGTAGTTTACCTCCAGTCTAAATCAGTGTTGCGTATAAATCTATGAATGGTGTGTGGTACAAAGCTTCTCTCAAGCTTGAAAATGATAAGCATTATGATGTTGAGATATGGTGTGGTAAGAAAAAGTATAGTTTCTCGTAAGCTGCTATTGGTATAGTTTTTTTTTCTCAATAGTTGTAGAATCTAGCTTCTCCTATACTTACACGTATGTATACATTTTGGGCTTGGTTTTAATGTCATGTAAATTTGAGTGAAATGGTAATAATATTTAAGAGCAACAAGTATGGCATTTTAAACAAGTATGCATATACATTATATAACAAGAGTGATATATTTTAATGGAAACACTTAATGAGAAAGATGCCTATATAACAAGAGGAGTGATATATTTTAATAGTAGTGGACATAGAAATTGCAGTGTAAGTAGTAGGATGATCGTAAGTGGACATAGAAATTACAGTGAAACTCTGTAATTTATTATGGCTCAGTGTTGTATATCCATAGTCAATGTCTATTTAAACTTTAGGATGATACTTATATGATGGCTTAAGTAAATTGTTCTTACCTTGAGACTAGTACACCTAGGATTAGAGGATGGTTGTTATAATAGCAACTGTGTGTCTATGGGATACTTTTATATTTTGTATTAAATGATGATAGATACATATGGGTTTCTTCCTTTTGCAATAGTTTATATTTTGATACTTATATCTTGAATTGTCAAATGACCAATGAGTGATAATTTCAAAAGTGTATCATAATTAAAGGCATGTGAATTCATATTGTACTTAATCTGAATGCCACTATGTAATGTTTTTACTTACGATATTAATCTTAATAAATCCCTATGAAGATATCCCTATTTTATTATTGATGTCCCTATTTACATCTTTTCATCAAATGACCCAAAAACATCAAGAATGGTCCTATATGGTCACTAATAGCCAACTTTCAGAAGAATATGAATGAATGCAAACATACATAAGTGGATGAACATAAATAATGAAGGTACCAGACATTGCCTGAAGTAATGAAGTGTTGACCCGGGGTTCAATCTAGTATGCTCTTGTATGATCCAAAACCTGCAAGGAAGGAAAAGATGCCCCAGGGTTAGATCCAAAGGATCTAAGCAATGCCTGGGACCATATTACTAATCCTCATCTACAATTATGCACGTGCATAGTCAATCCATACACAGACTCAACAACATGGTAGCATTGATCCAATAACAGAAAATACATTACAAATGCCAAGCTCACGGTCTCAATGAAATAAACAGTGCATAAAACAATATATGGTGCACAACATCAGCAAGCATGCAATGACAACAATAACATTGCATGATGCCCGAGCTCAAATTCAAAATGGTAAGTGTATTAATGTATGTTTGCATGATGCTAGATATTAAACAGTGAGCTCATGAGCCAGTATTAAACAGTGAGCTCATGAACAATGTACGATGCCCTAGCTTGCAGCCTGTGAGACATCAAGACATTTCCTCATGAAATGATCATAAATAGGGAGAACCACATAGTGAATATGAACAACAAAACAAATAAAGAGAGATCAAACACTTCACACAATGCCTTGAAGGTAATAGAAATGATGCCCTAGCTCTCAAAGCTCACAGGTCATCAAGCATTTGAAATGAAAAGATGTAAACAATGCCAATATTAAACAATGAGCTCATGAACAATGTATGATGCCCTAGCTTGCAGCCCATGAGCCATCAAGACATTTCCTCATGAAATGATCATAAGCGGGGAGTACCACATAGTGAATATCAATAGCAAAACAAATAAAGAGAGATCAAACACTTCACATAATGCCTTGAAGGTAATAGAAGTGATGTCCTAGCTCTCAAAGCTCATGGGTCATCAGAAATTCCAAATGATAAGATGTAAACAGTGCAAGTATTAAATAGTGAGCTCATAAACAATGTATGATACCCTAGCTTGCAGCCCACAAGCCATCAAGACATTTCCTTGTGAAATGATCACAAACAAGGACTACCACATAGTGAATATCAATAGAAAAATAAGTAAAGAGAGATCAAACACTTCACAAAATGCCTTGAAGGTAATAGAAATGATTCCCTAGCTCTCAAAGCTCATGGGCCATCGAGCATTCCAAATGCTAATTAAGATGTAAACAATGCCACTATTAACAATGCTAAGATGTAAACAATGCCACTGAAATTGAGTTAATGAGAAGACAAAGCTCGAATGCCTACCTCAAGTGCTAGTGTCCTCTTCCCAAATGGTGATGGCCTCTTTGTGCATGCCAAACTTGGATGCCCTCTTCCCACCACGCAAAAATGCAGTGTTGTCTTCCCAGCAGCTCTTTGAATTCACAAATTACAAATGACACTTCCTTTCTCTTTTTTCTTTGTTTATAACCAAATGGGTGTCGCAATTAAGAAAATAGCATTGCTATTACAACACCATCAGGGGAACTTGCAAAAAAAACACAAATTGTAGTGGCATCACAAATTGGCATCGAAATTTGACCCAAAATATTGTAGTGAGAGAAAGAGATGTAAAAGATAAGATCTAGACAGACTCAGTTGAGGAATGCTCTTGCACCCTCATTAGACATCCTCAATCAGAACATCAAGGATATTAATTCCACAATGGTAACATATGATCAAGGTCCTTCTACAAACTTGGAGAAAATGGAGAAGCTTCAATATGTATTATGCGCCCATCTCTAGATAGTTAACTCTTTGACAACTTTTTGGAAGAAGGAGATCCAGAACCTTAAGATAGCATATCCATATGTTTTCCCTCAGTGAGTATGTATAGATGAAGTCTTTTGTAACACCTTTGTCATTAATGTCAAAGGGGGAGTTGTGTATAGACTATGGATCATAATATGTATAGGGAGATATAAGTATATATATAGTTTTTCGTATTAAGGACAGTTAGCAACTTGGCCATATTCCTTTGTTGCCATCAATGACAATGGGGGAGATTGTTGGAAATTTGTCTATACTGATGTATATGACTTTATATAGTGTTTTCATTATGGAAAAAAAGTCATAAAGTAGTTTGGAGTCAGCGCACTTGAAGAGAAGATCAGAAATGTGTTAAGTGTTGAAGACTAGATAGTGTTCAAAGTTCCTGCAGCTCAGAGCATCAGCGCACATGCGTATGGAAGAATTAAGGTATGAACCCTAGAAGTTAAGTTTTTTAGATTATATTCATGCTTATTCTATGAGCACATGATTAGATGTGCAAGGATGAGAAAGATACAGTCAGTGGAAGTTGCACAGCCTGTGTGTGCCAGAGAAGCACAGAGTATGAAGCCGATAGTTAGTATTTTGGTTTGTAGATATAATGTAATATTGTAAAGGCTATGCACCTATTGTATTTATGTTTCCAGCATGTATAATTTTTTATTTTTAAGCACACTTAAGCCAATTCATTTGGAAGTGTTGTATGTAATAGGTCTAAGGGTCGATCTAGTTGTTTATTTTGTATGAGCGTATAAATATAAGGTGTGCCCATTGTATTCGCGATGAGAGTTGATAGGAATTTTTAGTAAGAAGAGTAGAAGTGTGTGAAGACACTAGAAGATGTATTAGATCTTTTCTAGAGGTCAAAGCATTAGTGCATCAAAGAAACTGATCTGACAAGCAGTGTCACAGTGACAGTTCATCCTGCAAATATAGTGTGTATCTAAGATCAGAAGGTTGTAGCCTTCACCACTTTAGCAATGAGCTCTAGGATAGTGTGTCCACTCCCCTAATAGGGACTATTGTAAAAGACTCCTAACAGGGTCTGACCCTTGACAAGGTCTACCGTACTAAAAGCATTGTAAAGCAACTCCTAATAGGGTTAAGGATCTTCTAACAAGGATCACAAAACACTAGTGCAAAATATTAGTGGGTGTTAATTCCCACTGAGGTTTTTACCTATTTGGGTTTCTCCGTAACCATATTGGTGTCATGTGTTGATTTCATGTTTCATGTTTATGTGAATTTTTATTTTAGTACTTAAGCATTTAAGTTCAGTATAAAGATTAAAGAGAAAAGTTAAAATACAGTGAACACTAATTCACCCCCCCCCCCCCCCCCTCAGTATTCCCATTCCTAACAGGGTATACATACCAGGACAAAAATCCATTAAAATTAGTAGAGATATCAAATTTGAAGAGGACATTGCTTTGAAAATATCCACACTCACTGAAGAGGGATCAAATGAGAATTAGAGGGAGAATACTATAGAATATGATGAAATTGAGAATTAGAGGGAGAATTCCTTTCAAGATAATGAGAATCAAAGAGAGAACATAATAGAAAACTATGAACCTTCTCCACCTCACCTTGAAGATGTTGAAATTCCTAACAACAAGAAAAGACCATTATGGGCAAGAAAAATGATTGAGGAAAAAAATGTTCAACCAGATGAAATGTTTAAAGAAAGTAAAAGAACAAGGAATCAAAAGTGCCATCTTGCACTTATGGCAGAACTTAAAAAATCAGAACCAACTAATGTTAAATAATCTCTAGCATGTCAAGCTTGGAAAGATGTGATGATCGAAGAATACCAATCTATTGTAAAAAATGATGTTTGGGAAGTAGTGCCTAGACAAAAAGGGAAAATTATCATCTCCTCTAGATAGCTATTCAAAGTCAAATATACATTTGATGGCAGTATTGAAAAACATAAAGCCAGATTTGTAGCCAGGGGTTTTTCTCAAAAGACTGGAATTGACTATGAAGAAACCTTTGCTCCAGTTGCTCATTACACTTCTGTAAGAACTATTATAGCCATTGCAGCATCCAAAGGGTGGAAGATACATCAAACAGATGTAAAGACAACATTTTTTAAATGGTGTCATTGAAGAAGAAGTATACATAGAACAACTAGAAGGTTTCATCACCCATGACAATAATTATGTTTGCAAATTGAAGAAAGCACTTTACGGTCTCAAGCAAGCTCCCAGGGCTTGGTATGAACATTAGATAATTATCTCTCTAAGTTAGGATACTCTAAGAATGAAGCCGATCCTAATATATACTTCAAAATATCCAAAGGTGAAATGGTAATCATAGTTCTTTATGTTGATGACTTATTAATTACATGAGAAGATCATCTTATTTCTAAATGCAAACAAGAACTCACAAATGAATTTGACATGAAGGATCTAGGATTATTACACTACTTCTTAGGATTAGAAGTTGTATAGAAAGAAAATCATATTTTTCTAAATCAAAGAAAGTATAATATGGACATCTTAACTAGATTTGGCATGAAGGAATGTAAGCCTTTAACCACTCCAATGGAAACAAATCTTCATAAAATCAAAGATCAAGCTTCAAATTCAGAGCCTACAAATTCTTCTTATTATAGACAACTAATTGGATCTCTTATGTTCTTGGTAAACACTCGTCCTGATATCTCCTATGCCACAAATGTTTTAAGTCATTTTATGTGTGAACCTAAGAAGATCCACTTAAAAATTGGTAAACATATTCTGAGATACTTATGTGGTACAAAAGAGTTGGGTCTATAGTATGAGAATGTTGAGATACAACTCCAAGGATTCACTGACTCCGATTGGGCCAGAAATTCAATTGACCGTAAAAGCACTACAAGATATTACTTTAGCCTTGGATCAACAATGATTTCATGGTTCAGTAGAAAATAGTCAGTTGTTGCTCAAAGTTCTACCAAAATAGAATACATGGCCACCTCTATGTGTGCTCGTGAAGTAGTATGGTTAAGGAAGTTACTATTTGGATTATTTGGCAAGCCTCTGAAACCTACAATAATTTATTGTGATAATCAAAGTTGCATTAAGTTTTTGGTAAATCCAGTTTTTCACAATCGCTCCAAACACATAGAAATTCCTTATCACTACATAAGAGATATGGTAGACAGAGATATTATCAAAATCATCTACATAAGTACTAAAGAACAAAATGCTGATATTTTTACCAAGCCTCTTGCGAAGTTGAAAATCGAGTACTTCAAGCAAAAACTTGGTATGATTAAGTTGTGATTAAATTTCTAAGATTCTATCTCTTAAATATGTAAATTAACGTATTCATGAATAAAATTAAATATTAAAATATTGTGTTTTTGAAAGATGATGATCTTTCTTGTGTGTAAAGTCACTATTGTAAGGTGACGAACTACAATACTTTGACTTAAGTTATCATCTAATCCAGTTCCAAATTTAGTCAGGGATCATGATAAAAAGTGGTTCAAGTTTTGATCTAGATTGCACCAGATATCTTGACACCTATATTTATCACTAAAATCTAGTTCTGAATTGAGTCAAGGATTGTGATAAATTTTCTTATCAGGTTGAATTATGTTCTGGATCATGCCAGAAATCCTGATTCAAGGTGATTATGTGTTATTTAAAGGAAATCTAGTTCCGAATTAAGTCGGGGTTTCAATAACACTCACTAAACTTGTGATTATCAATCTCCTCTCACTAAGAGGGTGTTAAATACTTTGACTTAAGTTATCATCTAATCCAGTTCCAAATTTAGTCAGGGATCATGATAAAAAGTGGTTCAAGTTTTGATCTAGATTGCACCAGATATCTTGACACCTATATTTATCACTAAAATCTAGTTCTGAATTGAGTCAAGGATTGTGATAAATTTCCTTATCAGGTTGAATTATGTTCTAGATCATGCCAGAAATCCTGATTCAAGGTGATTATGTGTTATTTAAAGGAAATCTAGTTCCGAATTAAGTCGGGGTTTCAATAACACTCACTGAACTTGTGATTATCAATCTCCTCTCACTAAGAGGGTGTTAAATTATAGCATCGAATTGATTGATATAATTATATTAATGTTTCTCAACATAATAGTCAAATATATATATATATTGTTAATAATAATCGGCCATCCTCGATATTGAAACAGAGTCTATTAATTATTTCCAATTAAATCGACATAGTCAATATTTACAAAGGCCTGGGCATATATATCAATGTTGTTATGTTAACTATCGTTCGATAGTTAACGTAACATATCATATTAATGATATGATACGTTAACTATTGAAAGGTAGTTAAACATAACATTATAATGTGTTACGAAGGGCTGCAGCAGTTGATAAGACATATTTTGATAAGGCATATCTACGTAAAGACATGGCTCTATATGGCTTAAGCCATGTAGAGTCATGTCTCTACATAGATGCATGGCCCTTCATATTATATTTATATTAATCATATGGTTAGAGGAAAGAAATCAATCAACATGACATTGTCTTCTCCTTTGCAATCATACAATATAGATTTAGTAAGTATTCCTTGCTCAAAAAATACATGAATAAACAACACATTATAGACATTAGATTTTTTCTATCAAGATCCTATATTCATAACACTTCTAAGAATAGAATGTAGAGTTTTTAGGAGGAAATATTTTCTAATCTATGGTAAAGTCATTAAATAATAACAATTAGATAATAATTTTTAGAAGTAAAGAGTTGGAAAATTGATGTATGTAGATATTGTAAATACATCTATCTAACAAGTATGCAAGATATCAATATAAAACTATTTTATTTATACAAAAGTTATTCATTTTACTATGAAAATATTTATTTTCTAGATACATGGAGATGTAAATTTCATGTTTCTTTTTTGGAAATATTATGTTTATTATTAAATAATAATATTTTGACATGTAAATAGTTGTCAAATTTAGGATAAAAGGTAAGAGTTCTTGGTAACTTGCTCAAACTAATAAATTTCATCTCTTCCTACCATTGTAGAATGTCTCTTGACAAATTAATAAAATAAATAGTAATTATTTAGATATCTGGTCTAAAATTAACATGCCACATGTTTAAATGTAGAGTTTTTTAGGGGAAATATTTTCTAATCTATGTAAAATAATTAAATAATAACAATTAGATAATTATTTTAGAAGTAGAGAGTTGGAAAATTGATTTATGTAGATATTGTAAATACATCTATCTAAAAAATATGCAAGATATCAATGTAAAAATATTTTATATACACACAAGTTATTCATTTTACTATAAAAGTTTATTTGCTAGATACAGGTAGATGTAAATTTCGTGTTTCTATTTTAAAAATATTATGTTTTTTTATAAATAATAATATTTTGACATGTAAATGGTTGTCAAGTATAGGATAAAAGGTAAGAGTTCTTCCTAAATGCTCACACTATTAAATTTCATCTCTTCCTACCATTGTAGAATGTCTCTTGATATTAATAAAATAAATAATAATTATTTAGATATTTGGTGTAAAATTAACATGCCACATGTTTAAAATAATTCATCAATTGTACAAAAAATTGCAACTAAAATTATACAAATATTTTGAAATTTGTAAACTCATCGTATAGGTTACTATGCCTTATTTTTATTATTTATAAAAGTGATCTATGAGAATTGTGAATATAACCTAGACCTACAAAATTGAACAAGGTGAACCAACATCAATATGGATTTGATCTCTACCAAATCTAATGTCTACTATTTTGGTTTTCCTTGATATATATATGATGGTGATGTTTAAAAATACTTTTAACGATATTTCTAAACAAGGATCTCATATATTGTACTTGTCATAATCTATTTTAAAATCCAAAAAGTTGTTGGCAAGTTGGCTATACTGGTGTATATGACTTAATATAGTATTTTCATTATGGCAAAAAAGTCATATAGTAGTCTGGAGTTAGCGCACTTGATGTAAAGATCAGAAATTGATTAAGTGTTGAAGACTGGACAGTGTACAGAGTTCCTGAAGCTCAGAGCATCAGCGCATGTGCATACAATTGAGTTATGGTGTGCGCACTAGAAGTTAAGTTGGTTAGACTATATTCATGCTTAGTCTATGAGTGCATGATCAGATATGCAAGTATGAGGAAGATACAGACAAATGAAGTTACACAGCCAGTGAGTGCCAGTGAAGAACAGAGTAAGCAGCCGACTGTTATCATTTTGAGTTGCGGTTCTATTCTATTGATGTAAAGGCTATGTGCCTATTGTAATTAGTTTTTTGACATGTATATATGTTTTTTTGTAAACATGCTTGAGCCAATTCATTTGGAAGCGTTGTGTGTAATAGGTTTAAGGGGCGAACTAGTTGTTTATTTTGTATGTGCATATAAATATGAGATGCACCCATTGTAATTAGTATGGAAGTCGATATAAAGTTGTAGTAAGGAGAAAAGAAGTATGGGAAGAGGCTATAAGATCTATTAGAGCTTTGAAAGGGGTTAAAGCATTAGTCCATCAAAGGAACTGATCTGACAAGCAGTGTCATAGTGACAATTCATCCAGCAGATATAGTGTGTATCTGAGATCAAAAGGTTGCAGCCTTCACCACTTGAGCAGTGAGCTCTAGGACAGTGCGTCCACTCCCCTAATAGGGACTATTCTAAAAGACTCCTAATAGGGTCTAACCCATAACAAGGTCTACTATACTTAATACATTGTAAAGAAACTCCTAACAAGGTTAAGGATCTTCTAACAAGGATCACTAAACACTAGTACAAAATATTAGTGGGTGTCAATTCCCACCGGGGTTTTTACCTAGTTGGGTTTCCCCATAACCATATTGGTGTTATGTGTTGATTTCATGTTTCATGTTTATGTGGATCTTCATTTCAGTAATTAAGCATTTAAGTTTAGTTTAAAGATTAAGTAAAAAGATAAATATATACAGTGAACACTGATTCACCCCCCCCCCCCCCCTCAGTGTTCCCATTCCTAAAAACTGGTATCAAAGCTATGGTCCTCAGCAAAGAAGTTTAACCACTTGAGGAGATCATGGACAAAGCGGAAATGAAACATCTGAAAAGAAATCTAGAAGCTACTCTTGAAGACCTGGACAAATTTGAAAGAGAAACTAAAGAACTAAGGGAAAAACTCAGTGATGCTCAATTAATCATCAAAAGGCTAAGGAAAGATTTGAAAGAATGCTCTACCAGTGATCTAGGGATAATGGTCAAGAAGTTGAATGAAGAAAATCAATCCTTAAAAGAACAAATTGAAGAATTTGATGATAAGATGACTAACAATCAGGAAATCTATGATGAACAGGTCAAAGAGAACCTTCAACTGAATGAAGAATTAACTAGGCAAGTGAACATGGAAATATTGGAACTAAGAAACAAAAAGGAAAGCTTGGAATCTAAATTGAAAGAGACTAAGAATCACATTGATAAATTACACACCAGTTCTGATTTAATAGAATCTCAGTTGTATGAAAGAAGAGCCAAAGGAGATACTAGCTGCATTGGATACAATGAAGCACAAAATCAGATTGACAACATGCGAGAAAGAATGAATGCACAAAAAGACTTTAATGATACTAAGAAGACTGAAGATCAAACCAAAGATAATGGTGAACCACCTAAGAATGAGTGCAAACTTGTAGACTGCACTTGTTATGCTTGTAACAAGCATGGAGACATAGCAAGGAATTGTATAGAGGTAAGACCTTTCAATGGTTACTGTTATTCATGCAATAAATTTGGTCATAGAGCTATGAATTGCAAGACAAGACAAAAGAACAAGAGTCATAATCAAAGAAATCAGAATCAATCAAATATAAGAAGCTCTGAGAATGTTACATGTCAGATATGTAACTATAATGGTCACTCAGCTAAACAATGTAAAATGGTGACCCATGTTAATGCACCGAGGAATATAAGGCCTCCAGTCATTTGTCACTCTTGTAACAAAGTTGGACACCTCTCAAAGTTTTGCAGATCAAGGATGCAAGGTCAAAAAAGCCTCAAAAAGCCCAAAGAACCAGTTTTGGATCCTGAAGGAGAAGTCAATTTTATGAAAGCTTCAGAGGATGCGAGCTTGATTTGGTCAGAAACAAAGAAGCACAAGTTTGATGAGTATATATTGGATGCATTCATAGTGGACACACCCTCTACATATGGATGAATGGCCCTTAGGGTCATAGGGGGAGCTAATTTAGCTCTGGACCCCTATGTGGCTGGTATACTCACTCTCGAAGTATGCACCTTTGGACTTAAGCTTTTGGAAACTAGAGAAACCTTGATGCAAGAGCGCACTAGCTAATTATTTGCAGAATGAAAGATAGAAATTTCCAAGTGACAACCTAGTTTACACGACAAGCATTAATGGTGGAATTTTCACTTTAAGTACACATAAAGCTTTTTGATTACTCATTGCATTCGAATTAAGAGCGATTGGAGAGAAGAAAGATCTTTAGAAGTTAATGTGAAGACTTACAGATTGATCTATCAGTGATTAGCAGTACATTTGATCAGTTGCAAAAACCCTAGTTCATCGTGCCGATTCAAAAATCTTCAGATTATCTCAAAGAAAATTTGGAAAGCAATAAAGCAAGTAAGTGATGGCCACTCCCATAGTATTTGATGTCGCAGAAAAGAAAAGATATGTGTTTAAGAAGCATCCATTTAAGTCTACCCTAGATGATTTAGAGGGAGCATTCTCTCGCACGCCTATGGGCGATATGCATGTCAAAGCCATTAGGGAATACATTTGTTGTAAGAAGGAATTGATAGGATTGGATAGATTAAGGGTGCACATGGAAACCATGATAAAACTAGACAAAACCTTCTTGGATGAATATGTGAAGTGGAATGATCGCCCTATAGTAGAGTATGCTATGGCATATGAGTTCTATGAGATAGAATAGATTAAAATACATCCGAGTAGAATTCATGATGACCTATTTTGGATAGGTGATGTGCCAGTAAGAATCACTAGTGACCTAATATATGAGATGATAGGCCTATCTAAGACTGACATCATCCTTCCTGTAGGCAAGGATGTCAAATTTTTTTTTGAGAAAACATGTAAGTCAAGGAGTGATAGGTGCAGGATGACAATTGAGCCTATTGAGAAAGCTGACATCAAATTGATGTCCATGATACTTGGATATAGGTTTCAACACACCAGAAAGGTCAATAGTGTGTTTGTGGCCATAATTCTAGCAGCCATTAGACTTGTGAAGGAAGATGGAGAGTTCAATCTATGTGAGATCTTACGCACATAGTTGATTGATAACATCAAGGCAATCAAGCACGATAAGACCAAGATATTCAGGTTTGGGTCTTTTATCATTTACATGTACCTTCATATAGTTGGGAAAGTATCAGATTCATATTTGGACAAGTCCATTCCAACCATGCCACAGATATCTTACAAGGCATACACTGAGAGTACATTGAGAGATTACATAACATTGGATTTGAAGACCTTTAGGGCCAAGATGCAAATGAGGTATAGAATTCTAGAAAGCATTGTTGAGAAATACAAGGATACTATTTGTTTTATGGTTGAAATAGATACAACATGCATGGAGGCAGTTGTACCTAGAGAAAAGTGGATTCATCCACTTGGATATGAAGTAGATGAACAAGTTTTAGAAGCATATGCTCAAGTACTGCTTTCAGCTCCTATTGACCCTAATGAGCCAAGGTGGGGAACTTATGAGGAAAAGACAAGAGAGATAGATGCTAAACTTAATAGCACCGCAACAAAAAGAAAGGTTGCTAAAGTCACCTTAGAGATCTTGAGAATACATGGAGCATCTCAAGCAGATCTAGACAAAGAAAATGAACAAAAGATTGCTTTGGAATTAGAGAGCGCAAATGCAGCAAAGGTAGAATCACATGATCCAAAATTGAAGAAGGTAAAGATAGAGAAATATGATGAATAGAAGGATAAAACTGATGATACTCTCTCTATTCCCAAGGAAACCATTGACCCTACTACTCCTCTAGAGTATAAGGCAATTCCAAAGAGGAAGAAAGATATCAACACTAGTCATCCATCGTCAAGATTCACAAGAAATAGAATGAACTCACAAGCACCTCCTGAAGTAAGTTTCAAACCTAGTCTCAGTGTGCTAAGTGCAAGAATAATTGATGAGGGAAGAATTGATCAAGTAGGGAAGTTTATGAGAAATATAGTGAAATAGACAAATCTGAGATACATGGTATGATAGTCAAACACATGCTGAAGTTCAAGAAGACAGTCTTGGAACTGAAGACTATGATCCTTGACAATTTGTGGAACATCCTAGAATTCCAAAAGAGACAGGCTATTGAAGAAGATCTACATATAAGAGAGAAGATCTTAGATGAAAATCTTCCTGTATGTGAGATAGAAGAGAAGAATTTACTGTTAGATCTGGTGAAGCCTCACCTCAGGACCAAGACAAGAACATTGAATATAATGGATAAAAACTATGAATTAGTTGTGAAAGAAATAGAGAAAGCCTTTGAGAAGGTCTTTATGAATAGGCACATGTATCCACCTATTGTGCCCAAAGCACAAGTATCCATAAGGGAAGTCAAGGTGGAAGAGCCCACTAATACATCAGTAATAGGTCCTCAAGATTCAACACCTACAGTGGAAACACAATTAGAGGTAGATAAGTTTGCACCCATGACAGAGTCACTCAAGGATAGCACCATTATCATTGATAATGTAGAGATAGCCATGGCGGAAACTGACACCAAGTTGGATAAGTTTGAAGAAGCTTTTGTGAGTACAAAAGAAGCTGAAATTTTATACAGTAACACACCTCCCACTCATCAAGAAGAAGTATTGATTGAAGATATAATAGATGAGAAAGAAGAAGAAAATATGGAATAAAATAAAGAACAAGAAAAAGAAAAAATAGAAAAAGAAGAAGAAAAGAAAGAAACAAAAGAAGAAGAAGAGAGTAATGAACCATCAATTGAACTAGTCAAGGTAAAACAAGAAGTGATGGATAGCACTCCCATCACTCCCTTAGCAGCATTGTTGTCAATTTTGACACCTAATACATCCATTTTGGACTCATGGAGAGAAGAAGATTTGATAAAATTCAGCATCCTAGCCATGGAAAAGGCCAAAGAAAAAAAAGTGATGAGAAATCCCCTCTTGGTAGAATCAGTAAACATTCTGAACAATTTGCTGCCAAAGGACAAGAAAGTGTCAAAGATACACTCTATTGATGATGTGAGTACAATCATCTCACATTTCAAAAGTAATATCTCAAGCCTTGAAGAATCTGCATCCCTAGTTGCAGAAGAAAAGTACCTGAAGAAGAGGTTGAGTGAATTAATGAGAAACTTTTCACTTGACGTAAGCTCACTCAAGACCAGTCAAGCATCCTTAAAAGAGTTTGCAAATCAAGGAAAAAGAGTCATTGCAAAATGCATGGATCACGATAAGCTTACTGATGCCCATTTCAAGAAAATAAAAGAGGTAGAAGCTATGATTGGGCAAGTCAAGAGTTCAATGAAAGACACAGCCATAGGTGTAAAGATGTGTAATAATGTATACCAAGGGAAAATAGATAAGATTGAGAAGACAGAAAAAGAAATGTCAAAGATCAGGGCAAGGCAAACACAGCTCATAAATGCTCTTGCGCCCTCATTATATATACTCAATCAGAACATCAAGGACATAGATGCCACAATAGTAACATATGATCATGGTCCTAGCATTGACTTGGAGAAGATGGAGAAGCTACAGTATGCACTATGCACCTATCTCCAAATAGTAAACTCTTTGATCACATTTTGGAAGAAGGAGATCCAAAACCTAAAGATAGCATATCTGGATGTTTTCCCTTAGTGATTATGTGTAGATACAGTTTTTGAAACACCTTTTTCATTAATGTCAAAGGGGGTGTTGTGTATAGAATATGGATCATAATATGTATAGGGAGATATAAGTGTATGTATAGAAGACAAAAATGTTTTTGTATTAAGAGATAGTTAGCAACTTGGTCATATTCCTTTGTTGCCATCAATGACAAATGGGGAGATTGTTGGAAAGTTGGCTATACTCATGTATATGACTTAATATAGTGTTTTCATTATGGAAACAAAGTCATATAGTAGTTTGGAGTCAGCACACTTGATGTAAAGATCAGAAATCAATTAAGTGTTGAAGATTGGATAGTGTACAGAGTTTCTAAAGCTCAGAGCATTAGCGCATGTGCGTACGACAAAGTTATGGTGTGTGCCCTAGAAGTTAAGTTGGTTAGACTATATTCATGCTTAGTCTATGAGCAAATGATCAGATATGCAAGTATGAGGAAGATACAAATAGATGAAGTTACACAGCCAGTGAGTGCCTGTGAAGAACACAGTAAGCAGCCGACTATTATCATTTTGAGTTGCGGTTATATTCTATTGATGTAAAGGATATGCACCTATTGTAATTAGGTTTCCAACATGTATATATATTTTTTTGTAAACATGATTGAGTCAATTCATTTGGAAGCATTATGTAATAGGTTTAAGGGCTGACCTAGTTGTTTATTTTGTATGCGCATATAAATATGAGATGCACCCATTGTAATTAGTATGGAAGTTGATATAAAGTTGTAGTAAGGAGAGTAGAAGTATGCGAAGAGATTATAAGATGTATTCAAGATTTTCAAGGGGTCAAAGAATCAATGCATCAAAGGAACTAATCTGACAAGCAGTGTCATAGTGACAGTTCATCCAATAGATATAGTTTGTATCTGAGATCAGAAGGTTGTAGCCTTCACCACTTGAGCAATGAGCTCTAGGACAGTGTGTCCACTCCCCTAATAGGGACTATTGTAAAAGATTCCTAATAGGGTCCGACCCTTAACAAGGTCTACTGTAGTTAATACATTGTAAAGAAACTCCTAACAGGGTTAAGGATCTTCTAACAAGGATCACTAAACACTAGTACAAAATATTAGTGGGTGTCAATTCCCATCGGATTTTTTACCTATTTAGGTTTCCCCATAACCATATTGGTGTTATGTGTTGATTTCATGTTTCATGTTTATGTGGATGTTCATTTCAGTACTTAAGCATTTAAGTTCAGTTTAAAGATTAAGTAAAAAGATAAATATATAGTGAACATTGATTCACCCCCCCCCCCCTCTTAGTGTTCCCATTCCTAACAAAAGTATCCCCCGAATCTCTAAAGGGTTTAATTCACTGCCTCTATAATTTTCATCTTTCCTAGATCCCGAAGGTTGGCCCTAATAAGCCCCCTTTGATTGTGGATCTCAGTAACCCTGTGAATACCCCCAAGGTATCCCTATTTTCTTGGGTTTCTCTCCCCACCAAATTGACTAGGGTTAATCCTTTGTTAAAAGCCAATATGAAAGCCCTAGGCATTAATACAATTTTTTTCTTCTTCTGGGGATTCTATGTCTTCTTGCTCCATTGGGTCAGATTGGACACTTGAAAAAACCCTTGTTAATATTTAGGTCATGCCCATAATCCCCCATCTCCTATTCTAAAGCCTCAAAAGTATCAAGACAAACCTGAGGTCTATCTTAATGTTTCCTTGTCCCTTTCTCTAAACTGCACTTATGCTGACAATCTTCCTAATTATTATCTAATTGTGAACAAAGTGGATAAGTTAAATATACTTTAAAACTAAAAAAAATCTATAATCAAGTGGTTAATTTCCCAACTAGACATGACTAGAAACAAAATCAACAGATTGGAAGCCATTGCAGAGGCTAAAGCCAAAGTTGGGGACTGGTCCAATACTAATATGGATAACAATTTTTGGGAAGTGGTAGGTGAACTGGCATAAAAAATGGACAATTGGAGCATTATGGAGGTCCAAACTTGTGACTTGAAATCCCTCATACCCTTAGATGAGGAAAAAGGAGATGACTAGGAGGGAAAAGGAGATGACTAGGACTTTGGAAAATGTGAAAGTGAATTCAAATATATTTTGTTCATTAATGACTCAGATTATTTCATTTCCTTGTAAAGATCATTTTTTTCATGGGTACGTTCTCCTACTTTACCAAACACATAAACCCCTCCATGAGCCTTAGCAATGTTGTTGATTAACTCCATAATCAACACTATTTTACCCACTCTAGCTCCTCCAAATAATTCAATTTCCCCCCCACAACGATAAGGAGCTAAATGATCCACCACTTTAATGCATGCTTCAAAGATTGAAAATTTGGTATCCAACTGTGTAAAGACAAGAGTAGATCTATGAATAGTAGGTGTTGTGAGAGAATCTACAAGACCTAAGTTATCAATGTATTCCCCAAGAACATTGAAAATTCTCTTCAGAGTAGTTTCACCAACTGGACCACTAAGTGGCCCTCCCATATCAACTACTTTCATTCATCTCATCAAACCATCTCTAGCACTCATATAGATAGATCTAACTTTAATATTTCCTAATAAAATTGTTGTACCTCCCAAGTCACACTTATTGGTTGACCAGTTGTATCATTATCCTTAACTATGAAGGAATTTTAAATTCTAGGCATATTAGCTGGAAGGAAAGATACATCTAGTACTGGGTCAATGATCTGGGCAATACGTCCTGCCTTCTTTTCTACAAGTGCAGAAACTCCAAAAATAAAGGATATTGATTCCAATTGCTAATACTAGAAAAAAACCTAAAAAAATACAAATGCTCTGTAATGAGTTGATCAGTCAATAATCATTTAGAGTTATAACTTAAATTTTCGTAGTAATCTCTTTCTTTGTAAAGTTCAACTTTGATAATGATCTAAAAATAGATTCATTATCATTATTTAAATGGAAAGAATTGATTTTTTAATTCAAAATGGAGTAAAATTTATCCCTCCCGATAATTTCCCCAGTTTTTTTTTATTGTAGGCCCTTTCTTTTTGGCTCTACTATTTTAAAGGGGGCCCCTACCAGACATATAGAATCTACAATCTAGCTAACTGCAATAAAGAGAGGGGCCCACCCATGTTATGTATAGAATGATAATTCATTAATTTCCTATATCCACATGCCATAGAGTAGTAAGGACAACCCTCGTCTTCCTTCCATCCTACACTATAGTTTCCCACTCACCTGTCCCTGAGAATAGTAGGCAATGGAATAAAGGGTTTCCCACCCTACTCCAGGATAACCTTAGCTTCTATCTAGCTCTTTGAGAGGAAGAAATAAAGGGACAACCTAACCAATAAAAGAAAAGTAGTGGTGGATTAGTGTTATATAAGTCTTTTGGGGTATCAGGTTATGGTTCCTTTAGTCAAGAAACTAAACATAACTGGTGTACACCTGACATAAGGCATAACAATGAGGGAAGAAAATGTGTGGCTTTCCTAAACTATTGGCCTAAAAAATAAGAAGAAATTAAGGGCATTCAGTAGTTGGAAATATATGTATACTTTGAGAGAGTGGTTTATTCAATAGAGGAACATAGTGCTTGACCAAGGGGAGAGGAAATGGATTGCTTGCTTGCACTGGGGAAGGAGAAAAACAAAGAACTGCCTTTTCTTAGTTAATGATCACAACAACCGGTTGGAGCCCCTACTATTCTATGGTGGATCAAATTTCAAGTAGGAGGTAGTCGAGCTTACTAGGTTTGAAATCAATAGGTTGGGTCGGTGGGCATAAAGAGGTACCAAAAAAGATGTGCATTTCTCTCATTAGTGTAGATGCCCATTGAATTTTAGGGGCCCATCAACATAGCATTGCAAGGGGGATAATCATGTTAGATCCTTGGCTATTCAATTTCTATACAATAGGAATAACATAATACTCCCTTTCAAATCGAGTAAGAGCTAAATGAATGTTATATAGAAGAATAGAATAAAATAGAGGGGTTAAATTCTCCCTAATTTAAGGTTAGTTGAGCATCGATCCTCTATCGATTCAAGATTTTTAGTACTTTTATTGCCATGTTATACAATATATAGGTTGAGGTAAACACTTAACCTTTTTAGAGGAATGATTGGATCTCAAGGGTTTTCCAATCCCTCAGGTTCTCTCTCCTCTTCACCCCCTACCTTATTAAGATTGATGAGTGAGTAAGTTGAGTGGAAACCTTCCATTCATAGAAGAGACACCTATCAGTAGGTCATTAAAAGAAGAATTCTTGCCTGCACAATTCAATGAATAATAGGTTTATTTTTTGTTTGGTCAATCTATATTTTATTTAGGCATTTAACCTATATTTCCTTCTTTCTTGAAGAGTGATTTCTTTCAAGAAGGGGTATAACTCTCAGATGTTCTGTGAGGTTCTCCCGAGTTATATAGGTAGGGAGAGAACAAAGAGATATAGAAGGGATAATTCATTCCCATTTCTAGGAAATAAAACATAAATGATTCTTCTTAAATGAGTGGATGTGGAACAAATGGTACAAACAACTGGTCAATTTGAACAAGAGAGAGTAAGAGGGCGATCATTATTCATTTAGGGAAAATTTCATACAGGAGAAGATACCACTTACTTTTGGTTGGAAAGTCTATCTATTCTATTAGTGCAAGCAATATAGTTCTACAACACCATGAAAGGGATGGTGGTTTTGAGATTAGTTCCCAAATGAGGGTGGGCAGGAAAGAAAGAGAGTAGTTCTGAGTCATTAGTATGGTTTCACACTTGCTTCCTCAAGAACTATTTTTTCCATTAAATAGTAGGGGTGATTCAAATTTATTGGAAGAAAACCTTCTAGCCTGCTCATTCTTGTTGGCATGTTTCATCTCCAGCCCACCCTTTCAATTATTAGGGACTGAATGGTTCCACATACCACATGGATCTAGTTTATGATTGTAGATAAGAGGGATTTTGGTAGGTTTCTTAATCTAGACATCGTTACCCCAATCAATCGAGAGAATAGATGGTAAGTATAGAGCTCAGATATGTGGTTTGTGGTTACACTAATCTAAGAAGTCCCACTTTGTTGTTGTATCTCACACACTACCATCTACTAAAGAATAGTCAAAGTCTCTAGAACACCATTCTTGTCTTGCTTGATAAAAAAAAATTTAGTCTCACTCCTCAATGTGATAGGAAAGTGGGGATCTCATACTCATGCCCACATAAGAGGTGCACATAAAAGGATCTATCCATGGCCCGTTGATAAAATAAATCTATCCAGGCAAGGAATCTGACCAAGGAAAAGATCCTACTATCCAGAGGAACCATGTGGAGAAGCGATCAAGGTGTAGAAACGTGTGTATGTAGAAGAACTTCTCCTTCCCTTGTGTTACCAATCTAACTGACCATGTGATTGATCTAACAGACCAATCAATCTATCCTTTCCATTCTTTGAGCACATTGAATCTTTTAGCAATGAATAGACTCCCATGTGGAGGGGCTCTGATCAATCCAAATACCTAGGCAAGGAGGCTCCTACTATTCTATGGTCTCTCCCTCCTTCCTATATATATATAGTTAATCTGATCAAAGGTAGATTGAATATATAAGTCCCTTATCATTCATTGATATATTGTAAAACCCATATGTATGATAGAGAGAAGTCTTCCCTTTCCTTTGGCCAATGGATAGATTTACAGAGATGAAGTATACCAAATTCCATCTCTTGGAAGAAGAAATATCTCTTTGGCCCTTGGAATAAGAAATATCTTAGTATGCCAAGGTGGAACTATTATCCTTGCTTCCTTCCTTTAATAGATACCTTCTTTGACCCCAAACTTTAAAGCCCCCTAGAAATAAGAACTTGGGGTTGAAATGGTTGAGAAAAGTACATCAAACATGCAACATCAAATAGTCTCACCCTACTATTCTATGGGCTAAACTGAAAGGATTAAGCCATGAACAACCAAGTGTGTCTATCCTAGGCATATAGATGGGGTCATCGCTCCAAAGGGATGAATCAATCAATGGATGGGGATTCTGCCTAATATATTCTCTAGGTAGGAAAATCAATTCTCACTAGCTTAGGGTAGGGGGAACATGTTGCCATGATAATAAAAAAAATAGATGAAGTTGTACAAGTGGATTGACATACCACACTTAGTCTATTATTCTCCCCATGTTTCACTTCTTTTCAGGCATGACAAGTAGGTGGGTGATCTTTATCCTCTTGCTTTCTCACACATGAGTTTTTCCAACTACGATGCATAGATTCAGAGGGACAGAATATCCATGATCATGAGGTCCCCAACCGAAGGGGGGCACTAATATATGATCTCTTTAATAATATATTTTCCTGGGTTGGCAAGTGGGAATGAATAAATAAGAAGGGGCATTCTGAACATCCCTATCACTATTGAGAGAAGATAATAAGATAAATAATTAGGTGCACTTACTACTAGACTAAAGTCTCCCTAATGAAAATCAAGATACTATTATTGTTAGGGCGAAGAAACAATCGGGTCTAGGGATAACCTGAAATGCATTCAAAGAAAGGGTAATAGTTATATTGGGGATAAAAATAATAGTGGGATAGTAGGTGAGTTATGAATTAAAAATGACTCATCTAGTAGGGCATAGAATTGACTTCTTTTACATAGAATGAATCTGTTGATACTTATTTCCTTGTTAGTTTTCTACGCCTTACTTGGCTTAAAAGTGGCACTCATATGGTAAAGGGGCATTTTCTTAGCATCAAATCAACTTCATTTGTGATACTTAATTAAAAGGACTATGGGTGCGTAGGGTAGGGGGCTTGACATTGAATTAACTTATTTATTTTCCCCACGTCTGTATCCCTTTAGAATAGTAGGGCTCCGACCAAAGCTATCTTTTATTTTTCTATTTTCTATTCTATTTAGGTAACCCTCATCTTCATTTTCTTCATATGAGTAAGAACTCACCCATTTATATGTATGGGCACTCATTTAGATTCTTGCCAACACAAGCTTTCATTATAAGCTTGCCAACAAAGAACCAGTGGAACCAAAGCTTCAAGTTTTTCCTCAGCATGACTAATCTTTCCTACTTAGTTACGAGCATAATCCTAACAACCTTTCCTAGCTTGTTTGGGTTCTAATTAATCACTCAATGACCTTCTCTAATCAAATATTCCCATGGGTCTCAACAAAGGTTCCCATGAGTCTCAACACATCAAGAAAGAACTACCTAAGGAAATGGCTAGTATCAAAACCTTTTCTCATAACTTGATACTCCTTTGCCTCACACAAAGTGATGTTGGCTTTGTCATGGATTTTCATCCAAGGGAATACATATGGTGAGTAATATTGAGGTGATTCATGTAAGTCCACTTGGATCAATCCTTGCACAAAGATTATGATACTTTTAGAAGTAAATAGGGAAGCCTCTAACTTAAGGTATTTAGTAAGGACCTCTATTCATGACTACCTCTTGTAGTTTCGCAAGAGGAATTGAGGATTGTAGCCCTACAAGCACCCAAAAAGTATAGTCATGCAAGCATGATTGAGACCTCTCAGCCCTATACAAGTTGGATTTACTTCCCTTGTAGTATTGTAAACAATATTGAGACCAATATGGCCCTACAAGTGCCTAAAAAAGTGTAGTCTTTCTTAGCAAGATTGAGACAACTAGGCCCTACACATGAAGAAGCATTAGAAGTAGATAATAGCCAAGTCTTCCCTTGAGCTTTGGATTGAAGGAAACTTTTGATTATATTAGGAAGGAGTAGTCGGGTTCTCTTGTTCCCCACTTGGGTCGTTCCCAAAAGATTTCTCTCTTGGAAGACCCTCTAAAGGTAAATGCAAGAAAGTAAAAATGGATAGCTAATGGAGGTCAATATTCTTTATTTTCCACAAGGAAAAGAGAATAATCTCCTACTACTCAACTAATCACAAGAAAAGAATCCTTTCTAATTAAAAATAGGTTCCTTACAAACCAAATTTATGAAAGCACAATGTTTAGTTGTGTCTCCAAGGAAACCTACAAAACTAATGAATTAGTAGTCCCAAATCTTTTCAAGATCTTCAAACAATGTTCTACAAAACAAATTGATTAGTTGTCTCAAAATTCTTTATTCTTGGTCAATCATTCTACAAAACCACTGTTAGAAGATAGGAAATATCAAAGACTTTCAAGAAATCTCAATTATACATTGAATTATGTGTAAATAAAGTGCAAGCTCATCATAATTTTTTTTTCTTTAAACCTAGTCAACAAGATCTGATTTATTTGCCATAATTTTGGCCCCAAAAATAAAAATACAAAGAAGAGACCCCTATTAAAAGTCTAAAATATTTCAAAAAATGCAAAAATGTCAGAAATATCCCTTAATTTGTGTCCTAGAGACCCATTTTACCAAAATAGACCAATTTTCATAAATCAACTATTTGAGCCATGTTATTGCATTTAAATAAAAAACAAAAAGAAGTAACCCCATGTATAATTCTTAGGCCTTTCCAAAACTGTAAATTTTTCTGAAAAATCCTCTAATTTGTGACCAGAAATAAATTTTCATAAAAAATAAAAATAAAATTATAACTCGTGGAAAAAGATAAGAAAAAACTTATTTTCAGACTGAGACACCTCTGATCCATCCCCAACCTGCAAAAAAAAATTAGATGAAAATACCAAGCCATTTGGAAGATATGACCAAATCTTTCAAAAAACTAGGGTTTTTGCCTTCAACTCAATCCGCACAAGGGTTAGCCTTAAAAATTAAAGTGAATATTCAAAACTCTTGGGTTAGCCCCACGATGGGCGATAAAAATGTGACCCAAAATGTGTGGTCACTTCTATAAACCCTTATATCCAAGAGATAAAATGAATTTGGAGTCTTAGAAGGTGACTCATAGCTTCCTATCCACAGTGTGCAAGAATCATGTAGATAAAGATGGTGGCTCTCAAATGAACTCAATAATAAAGATCCTTGCAAGGTGCACTATAGAATGGAAGATTCAAGTAGATATCAAGCAATGAGACTTCAAGTATCCAAGATCTCCATGATGAATGTAAATGCAAAGTAATCTAAGATGAGATGCAAGATTAAGCTAAGATGAAATGCAAGAGTGCAAGAAAAGTAAATCTAAGCTAACAAGATAAAAGATTATTATCCATGCTAATTAGACTAGATTAACTAAGCCAAATGAAAGAAAGTAAATAAAAAAGCTAAGCTAAATGATAATGTAATTCTTCAATATGTAACATAAGATAAGATGCAAGAATAATGAAAACCAAAGATGTTAAGATGTCAAGACTCCAAGATGCCAAGATGCCCCCCAAAGATGCAATAATGAGGAGAGAGCCTCCTTTTAAAGAAATCAGAAATGAGCAGATGATCAATATTAAGAGGAAAAAGGATGAGCAATGGTGGAGATTAAGTCTTGGTTGATCCATGTGCTCATGTCTTTAAGAGGTAAAAAGAAAAGGCTAAGATCAAGAGGCAAAACAATGAGTGGTTGAGATAAAGAGGTAAAATCCTTCTTCAAAAGTCAAAAGATTCCATCTGATTGGAAAGTTCACTTTTCTTTTTATTTTTATTTTTAGAAAAATGATTTTCATGTGCACTTAGGATAAAGGGGTCTTTTATTATTTAATTAAGAGGGAGCACTTTCTTTTAATTAAATAAATATAGAATAAAGTGGTCAAACTTTAGGATATAATTAAATAAATGATTAATTAATTAAGAAGAATTGATTTGATGCAAGGCAAAGGTAAAATATTTTAATTTAATTTTTCACAAAGGGGGCTTATAGTTTACTAGACCAAAATTGGGTAATTATATGATAATTATCAAGTGATGATCTGGGACTATTTCAAGATGGACTTGGAGATGGCACATGAGGTAATTGAAGTCCACATTCCTCCTAAGGTTTGGGTGAA
This sequence comes from Chamaecyparis obtusa, assembly GCA_027943335.1. Taxonomy (NCBI): domain Eukaryota; kingdom Viridiplantae; phylum Streptophyta; class Pinopsida; order Cupressales; family Cupressaceae; genus Chamaecyparis; species Chamaecyparis obtusa. Next base: position 61,575 of record BSBK01003011.1, on the reverse strand, counting down.
ATATTTAGAGAATATCCTTGATCCCCTCTACAATAAGGAAAAGGTATAAAACAATACCATTCTTAGTGGTGAGGTGGAAAGAGACGATGATGAAAATGTTAGACATCAAGCCAGGTACATAATAGACCCGACGATGAGGTAGATACATAAGCCTTTCAAGTTAGATCTAGTCCCCATGAAACCTTAGCTAGACCTACCTTCTAAGGTAGAGAAAGGGAAGGGAAAGATGGTTAATATCCCAACCTATAAGGAAATTTCTCCTATATGACTGGAGATAGTCTACACACATGAAAGGCTTGCTATTTATGGTCATAGAGAGAGGAGGATAGAGAAGAGGAAAATAAAATATGAAAATGCACCTTCTCCTACAGAACAAGTAGCTCCAAAGCGGATGAGCCCAAGGTGACAGAGAACGTTTATAAGAGAAAGAAGGCTTTAGCGTCACCTCTATTGAGAATATTTCCTGAAGAAGAAGAGGTGGATGAGGAAGATGTTCCCCTAGCTAGAAGAACTCGATGGGATATTGCAACTTCCAAAAGAGAAGACTGAGAAAACATTTCTCAACCCTAAGTGAAGAAGGTGACAATTGACTTAGAGACAAGCATAGAGACCAAGAATGGAACTGGGGACAACTTAGGATAAGATGAATTCATATTATCAAACTTTGAGAATGTCCCTAGATTCTTTGACCCTCCTATTTAATTTTTCAATCTAGATTTTGATCCTACAATGACACTAGTGAAAGCACCCTCTCAATCACAAGGACAGGCCAAGGATTCTTCCCCCTCCAACATGAATAAATGAAATTTGGGAGGAGGGCACAAGTGGTGACCAAGTGCTTAATGAGTAGGCAGAGATGCAAGTACTTGTTCACCCATCCTTGGATATAGAACCTAAAATAGAAAAGGAGACAAGGATGGATGACCAAGGGGACAAATTTGGAGAACAAGAAACATAGATCAAGGAAAGATAAATTGATACCAACACAAAAAATGAGGAACCCAAGGGTGATGGCTTAGTACAGGATACCCAAAGAGAGCCTCAAATTTAGACTCCAGCTCCATCAACTCCAAAGTCATAGGAAAAACAAGTTCCACCAAAGAAGAAGGATAGACCAGTAATGGGACCATGGGCTAAAATACTGGCTAGCTTGTCTACTGAAGAAGAAAAATCACATGCTCCCCCATCTTCTCTAGAAAGAGATAAATCTCATGATAAGGAGAAAGCACATGAACAGGAAGAACAACCATAGGCTCTCCATCTTCTCAAGAAAGATAAAAGAAACTAGAGCATTAACAATAACAATTTGAACATGAATAAGAAGAAGAGATTCAAATAAAAAATTATCCCATAATGCCATACGAACCTCTGACACCATCCTCCAAATCCACCTAGTCTACAAAAGTTGTCCAACCCTAGAAGAGGACTTACACTAAAGAGGTGGATGTTGATATGTCCCTATTGGGACAAAAATTCCATTAAGGAGCTTCAAGCCAGGTAGCATAAGGTATGTTAGGTGGTGGTACCTCCTCCTATGATGATAATTATAGAGATAAATCCAGAAGATTATGTGGTGGAGGAGGTTGAATTAGGAGAACCCACCTATGAAGGTGGTAAGGCACTGGATGCTTTGGGGTTGTATCAGTTGTTTAAGTATCTTGAACAAGATGAGACTAAAATGCAAGGGCTCAGGAGGAGGTTCATATTTTTAAAGAGTATGTGACATCTAAATAATTGGTCTCATTGAACAAAATAATATGGAGGATTCATTATAGGTCACGATGGAAAAGAGAGCACCACCAGAATCTTCAAATCCTTTCATAAAAGCATGTTCATATTGGAGGTCTGAATTTGAGAAATTTGGAGTTGAGACCATGCATATTATTTTGAACCATTTTATAATAATCCTCATGGAAGTGACATGACTCATTGATCTGATGGAAGGAGAATAGAGAATTGATGATATGATAGAACAATGGAAATGAGCACTACAATATTTGAAGGTGATAAGAAAGAAACATTTTTCAAATCTTGGTGAAATTATATGAGGGTGGAGAGTTGGATAATTTTCATGAGTGGGTGAACTCTATTCTTTTCACCACTAAAGGTTATCAGAAAATCCTAGAAAAGATTGAAAAGATGAGAAAGGATGTTATGCTATGGGTAGAAGAGATAGAGAAGTTATTTAAGGTAATTGACTTGGAGTTGTATGAAGATGATAATAAACAAACTTTATATTCCACAAAGAATATTGCCTAATAGTTTGAAGGAATTGTGGTCGGGGTAAACACTTAGGAAGATTTTCAATAGTTGTTCTATTTCAAAGAGGACATGAGACAGATGGAAAAGCATATAAAAGAGATTCAAGTGTTCACACCCAAGCTCACTTCATTCCAAGAAAAGAGACATAATTATTTAGAATCCATGGAGTTACCCAATTTTGATGAGGTACAGGAAATTGTAGAAAGACTTTGTAAATCTCACCTAGACATTCTTCTAGAAAACTAAGTGTCATTTTGATAACCATTTTTTCAAACTTCAGTCATTTTTTATACTTAGCCATTTTCTAGTGCTCAATTTTTTAGAGTTCCACAACCTTCAAATTCCAAGGTCATCAAATTTTCCAAACTTATCCATTCTCAACTTTAGAATTTTTGGAGTTCCACAACCCTGAAATTCCTGGGCATGCATTTTTTAAATTGCATTTTTTCAAGTTGATTCTTTTTTTGAGGGGATTGCATGCAAGTTGGAGGTAATTTTTACATGTCAAGGGGTATTCTATCAGTTACCATTTAGAAGGGCAATCAAATCCATATATTTTGGATGTAAATATCAAAGAGAAGTTTCAATTGCATACATACTTGCAAAGAAATGGTGGAGCTGCAGTTTAATTTTCTACACTTTAGGAGCTCATCCCGGTTTGATCTTACATGTATTTGATGTAAAAATAAATGGGAATCCATGCAAATTGGTTAACAATCATTTTAGGAGTAGCTTTACATTATTAAGCACAAGATTTTATTTTATTTTACCATTAGATGTGTAGATGAAACCTTAGCTATAGGTTTCTGATTTTGCAAGTTGAAGCACTATATAAACTCATTATGTACAATGATGTAACTAAGGTAAGAGATTTTATGCAATAAAGATATCTAATGCAATAAGGATGCTTTCTAAAATAAGTTATTCTACAATGCCATCAAACTATCAACAACAACATGAATTGTTGGGTTGAATCCATTTGAAGCCACACAAAGTACAACTAAAATAAACCATAACAAATTCAATAGAATAGAGAGTTTCTCATACCAATAGCATGGATTAACATAGGGGATCCAAGGATAGTAGAAAATACCTAAACCTAGGGTTGGACACTGAAATGCATATTTTAAAGAAAACATTCACCTTTTCTCACTTATAGCAAGCAAGCAGTTAAGAATTTGAAGATCGTATAAGCTAATATTTTTTGATGTTTCATGTATCGATTATAGGCATATATATTTTTTAGTTCTTTTGAAAATAACCTGTTTTATTTTTAAACATTTCTTAATAACTTATTTTTATACATCAAAGTATTTTTAATGAGTAATAAAATCTAATTTATATTTTTTTAGAAATGAAATAGACTTACAATTAAAAAATAAAAAGATCATTAATAATGAAATGTAATAATGCATATTTTTTTAATAATTTTTGTATCATATTTTATTTATTATCATTTTTATTACAGCTATTATAATTATAAAAATATTAATTCATGTAATGCCTACTTATTTTGAATTATCCAAATTAATATTTTTTATATAAGGGCACCATTATAGAGTGTGCACTTATTTTAAAGATTTTTTTTACTAAAATTTAAATCTTTCCACTTGTATTGAATTTATAATTTATGTTTGGTAAGAAACCTATTGTCACTAAAAAATATTAAATAATTTTTTAAAAGGAGTAAATGCTTTTGACTTGGAGCTATGAGCTAGTGAAGTCATAAACTAGGGACCTCATCTCCATTTATACATTCAACAATACTACCTTAGTAGGGTTTGAAACTCAGTGGAAAAAACAACAATAAAAACACAACTTAACCATCACAATATGCCACTCTCGACAAGAAAATATTTAATAAGGGTATGTGTGGGATTGTAATGCCCTGCCAAGAAACCCAAGAGAGATTAACCTAAAACGTGCTACTAAGTTTGGTGAATAATTTTTTTAAAAAATTTAACATACAAGATAAACATCAGTGTGGAAGCACTTACCATTTACTCACATTAATCCAATAACCAAAATAGATTACAAAACTCGAGGGTCCCATGACGTAGAATTACTTAAGAATGAAACACAACTAAGAATTTAACATCAACAAAAGATTCCATAACATAAATATTACAACTACAACATACATCAAAATTAAAAACCTCATGGACATCCATGATATCTACATAAACTCACATCCACTGCACATGTTGTAGGGTATGTGGTATTCACTCTAACCATAATAATACAATGTCCAGATTAGGTATCTCATGCGATACTCTAATACAAGATTACAAATTTAATGAAGATAAGAAAAGAAACATCAATGAAGTATCATAAGGAATCCAACTACAGAATCACCATCAAGCACCGGCACCAGGATGTCAAATCTCAAATGGTAAATAATCACTACCACCCGTCCATGTAGAACCACAAAGGTCTACCCTACAATGCTGAGGAGATAACAACAAACCCCATTCAAATATCCAAAACCAAAGCAAGGTAAAAACCTATAAGCAAGGAGATCATGAAAGCTCTCTAACTCAAGGTTTACAAAAGACAGTGATAGGTAAGACTCACTAATCCAGAGGCATCCGATACATGAAGAATAACTATGGAGGAGACTTAGGCTACATATTATGAGAGTGTCATCACATGGACAACTACTTGAGTTACCCTGGACTATTCTCTAGACCCCGGACCCTCAAGCGTCTATTAGGTTGAGATACCCTGGATTGGCCACTCTGGACCCCGAACCCTCAACATAATCCATGCGGAACCAGAATATCAATCTTATATTTAATGTTATTCCCCAAGTTTTTTATTATTAGGTTATCACTTATTAATCAACTTATGATAGGTTACCCTGGTACTGGCCCCTTTTCAGCCCCAGAACCCTATTGTAAGCCACTCCCCTAAGATGCACCTATTTAACCTCTACTAGGCTCACAAATCTCACATAGATCAAACAGGTAAACAACCAGGTAATCCAAGATCTAGTTTCACACATAAAAAACCAAAATGATTACAAAGATACCATAAACAGAAAATAAAGTAACATGAACCCATATGATCAAATCAGGTGGTGATCGAAAAATACACACACATCAAAACACAATGCTGAAATCATGACCAACTGACTCATACCCCAACCTCTGTTTTCTCCCTAGGTCATCTAGTGCTCAATAACACATTAAGCAAAATATGACACTCCAGGAACGAAGAATACACATTTGCATCATAGATAACTGAAAACTAATCCGTAAGCATTTAATGTTCCATTTTGAACATAACTGAATCTGAGTCTAAAATTACATCAGTTTGCTAACATAATGTTTTAATAAAGCCTTAATGAAAGAATATTCCCTAAATATGATCTAGGAATTCAATAGAATGAAAACGCCCAATTTCGGTGAAAACATAATACTTAACAAGTAATTCTTTTCAATAATTTAATCATTCAAAGATAAACAATTTTCATGTGAAAATGCACATTCCAAAGTAAACACAAATATAAATATTTATAATCATTAGATTAATGAATCTTAATCTTAATAGCATAATCTAATGATAAAAACTTAACCAAATAAACTCATTCTATAATGCTGATAATTAAATAAATCTAACTACACTCTAATGATTAATAAATTCTATATATATATTTTATTTAAATATATACAATGTGTGTATATATATATAATTCACAACATATAGTAAAGTTCCATACCTAGAATATATGGCACAAATTGCCATTCAAACAAATTCTAAATTTTATTTATTTTTTCTAGAAAACATTATTCATATTAAACCTCAGCTTATTTTATTAAATTAAATTAAAACTAAACTAAATAAAATTAATAAAGAAAGATTAATTTAAATTAAATTGATAAATTACAATTCGAATAACCTAAATAAATTATTAATAAAATAAATTATTAATTAAACTAAATCTAATAACAAATATCATTTTAAAACTTATAAAAAAATTTATAAACAAATTAATATTTGTTAGGGGGGGACTGGGCCCCATGCCCCCTCTGTCATGTGGTACACCTAGCATCGACGGCAGGTCGGCAAGCCTGTGCCTGCTGCGCGGTACCCTTAGGTACCATCGACATGCCTGGCCCTGCTGCCATGGCTACCAAGGGAGGTAGGGGAGGTGGTGGTCCCCGCCTCCTTCAAACAACTTTTTAAATAATATATATATATTTTTTATTAAACTTTTTAATATTTTTAAAATAATTTTCATGCAACACATATTTATATATTATTTTTTTATTTAATTTTTTTTTTTACACAATGTCTTTCTAACAACATGCAAATATATATAAATATATGGTTTTTTTAAAACTCGGGAAACGAAAAGCACTTAAGTCACAGGATAAATATTTTTTTTTAAACAGGACAAATCACACCAGGTCTATATTTTTGAAAACTTTTGTATCATATTTTCTATACACATAATTCAGATTCCTATGCATGGAATATATTCTCTTTTCCTTTGAATTTTTATGCCATTGATTGCACAAATTAAATGATTGTATTTTTAAACAGAGAGTATCATTTTTAAACTAGAATTGGATTTTTGCTCTCAAATTAATTTCTTTCTATTGTGAAATTTATTTCCTCTCAGCTCTATAGTTAAACTATATTATATAATTGATTTATCATTTTCTAAGAGTTTGATAGAGAATCTTACAATGAAATTTTGCCAGCATAACGGTACTATGCTAAAATTTAATAAAACATAAAAATCAACTAAACTAGGGTTTTCTAAATACCTAGATTAAAGAAAATCATAGATCTACCCAATGAGATGCATATAAATTTACACAAACAAAGAAAGTCAAATAAATGTTAAAACAGAACTAACAGGCAAAATTCAATGCCTACCTCAGATCCAAAGCCAGAAATTGAAATGAAAACCCTTTGAAGATATGAAGACAAAATTTCTTCCAAAATCAATCCAACTTGCAGATTTGAAAATTATGTAGAAAACATACACATGATCCAGATGCACAAGCAAGAATCACACAATCCCAAATTTTCCAAAAATCTCAAGATGCCAATTCCAAGCACTCTCCCCAAAAATTCCTCCAAAACCTGTCTAATCCTCCAATGAATGCAATCCCCCTATTAGGGATTCAATTCCCCCTTTCATGCAAACCCTAGAGATGACTCAACAGTTAACTCCTAATCAAAATCAAAATCAGAATTGAAAATAAATCTAATTAATAAATTAAAAACACTTTTCATGCACAACTCAACTTTGACTTTTTTAAACAAGTTGATTACTTTTTGAAAACAATTCAATTTTCAATTAATATTAATGCACATGTTATAATTAAAATATGTATTAAATAGATTAAATATTTAATGCATCCTAAAACCATGCAATCAAATATTTAATTATTTAATAAAGCACATAAGCACATTACAATCTAAATTCAATTAAATAACCAAATAATTCTAAATAATTAGATAATTGACTTTAGATTAATTTTCTCAGTTAAACATAAAAGTATAATTAATCATTAAATTTCAACTATAATCATTAATTAACAAATCATAGAAAATCACCCACATAATCAATAAATCAACTGAAATCAAACGACATAAAACCAAGCAAACTTAGGAGAAGGGATCCACGAATTCCTGTCAACTAGATGAATTCAGGTAGGGTAGTCAAATTGATACTTGTCCAATTCTTGGACAATTAGGCTTAGGTTAGGGTTTTGGGTGTGTGTATTATCTCCCCTCTTTACCATTGAGATGAATATTTATGGGCACGCTCACTCCTGCCAATTCAGGGAAGACGATGTCCTGTACCTAAAAATCTGTCATCACAATACGAAGCATGTACATCTAATATATATATAACAGACAATGGCGGGGATCAGTCGATTGTGTGGATCTCACAAGAAAGTAACTATGACTCAATCCCTCAACCACATCAAGCACATCAAACAAAAATATAAAACAAGCACATCAACCATACACATGCAAGTATGGGGTTAGTAAAATCATAAGCATCAATGGTTCCCTAACATATAATCTATCATCCTAAAATAATGATAATATTTATAAAATTGGACTAGGGGTGGGGTACTACATCCACCCCCCCTAGGATTAGAGTTACTCCTAGAGGCCTATAAATAGATAAGGATATATATACCATAACTCAACTTGATAGACACTTGAGGGTCCGGGGTCTAGAGACCAGTCCAGGGTAACTCAAGTAGTCATCCATGTGATGACACTCCCATAGTATGTAGCCTAAGTCTCCTCCATAGTTATTCTTCATGTGTCGGATGCCTCTGGATTAGTGAGTCTTACCTATCACTTTCTTTTGTATACCTTGAGTTAGAGAGCTTTCAGGATCTCCTTGCTTAGTGGTTTTTACCTTGCTTTGATTTTGGATATACGATTGGGGTTTGTTGTTATCTCCTCAGCATGGTGGGGTAGACCTTTGTGGTTCTACATGGACGGGTGGTAGTGATTCTTTACCATTTGAGATTCGACATCCTGGTGCCGGTGCTTGGTGGTGATTCTGCAGTCTAATTCCTTATGATGCTTCATTGATGTTTCTTTTCTTATCTTCATTAAATTTTTAATCCTGTATTAGAGTATCGCATGAGATACCTAATTTGGACATTGTATTATTATGGTTATAGTGAATACCACATACCCTGCGACATGTGTAGTGGATGTGAGTTTATGTAGATATCATGGATGTCCATGAGGTTTGTAATTTTTATGTATGTTGTAGTTGTAATATTTATGTTATGGAATCTTTTATTGATGTTATTCTTCGTTGTGTTCTATTCTTAAGTAATTCTACATCATGGGACCCTTGAGTTTTGTAATCTATTTTGGTTATTGGATTAATGTGAGTAAATGGTAAATTCTTTCGCACTGATGTTTATCTTGTATGTTAACTTTAAAAAAAAATTATTCGCCATACTTAGTAGCATGTTTTAGGTTAATCTCTCTTGGGTTCCCTGGCAGCGCGTTACATCTGGTATCAGAGTGGAGTTTCTACACTGGGAACTTTGGGTATGTATGCTCATTAGGTTTTGTGTCGTTTAAACTTGAAACCAAACATAGACATATAATTGTTTTATATTTGAGAACCATTAAATTGCAATTAAACATTTATGTCTTTGCTCCTCTTAAATGTCTTTGAGATATCACTTTGTTTAGTGATTGTCATAGGTGTCTATCGTGTTGGGTACCCTCTCTAATGCATATAAGGTGAAATACCTTTGGATGTCATGAAGCGATTACTCCCTTGAGTGTGGCTACCACTAGTCACCTTGTTATGTAGATTTTTTTTTTGTGATTGCTGATTTATTTTTGGTTGATTGATGAATTGTTCGTGTTATGTATGGGCTAGCATTAAATTTTTGGATTTTATTATGCGTGGACTAGTTGTAATACCCTGAAAATGGGCTATAGGTTCATTAACCTCCTACATCCTCAAAATTGAATGAAGTCAACATCGAAGTCCTAACCTAAGGCACATCTACACATTATTGAATCCTAATTGATTTTATCTTAAATTCTACATTGGGGAATATTCCTAGTAATAATCCTGATTTATCATAATTATTTTTAATTTAATTATTTTTAATTATTATTTGGCGATAAATCTTATTTATCCTAAAGTTTGATTAATTGAATATTCTGAATATTTAATTAATTAGATTTAATACTGCCACTTAATTATTTAATTGAATTTAATTAAATTATTCCTAAATTGTATTATTTAATTTTGACAATAAAATAAAAAATCTCATGACTAATTGATTAAATTCTTATTTAATTGATGAATGTCAATTGTCAATTTTTAATAATATAGTTTTAGAATAAAGTTTGATTTAATAATTGATTAACCCATAAATCAATTGTTTTAATTCAAAAATCAGTTAAGTTGAGGATAAATCACTTTATTTATTTAATTAATTCATAATTAATTATGCACATTCAAAGAGCAATTAAACTCAAAATCTGGAAATCAATGCAAGTTGTTAACTTTTGGAAACTCAACACTCTATTTTGAGTTCAAAGCTAATCTAAACTTCTGATTTGAGTTAAAAAGTTGTTCTTGCATACTTTTGCATGATTTTGTAAGTTAATTATTTTTGATTTCTTGATAACTCAAAAATCAACCTGAGTTTATCAAGAGTGATTTATGGCTTTTCTCATACACCTCCAAAGCCCTTGATTTTTATAAAATCAAGGCTTCAGCTCTTCTAAAAGGATCCATGAAATTGCATCCTCACGTTGGCGAATTGGTGATCGAAGAATCTATCTTTGTGAATCAGAGTTGTTGTGAGATTTTCATTATTTTTGAGCATTCATATCATTTAGTATATCAATTCTTAGATTAATTGCATATCATATCAATTTTTCATATATAATAGATTCATATCAGTTTCCTTCATCTTATTGCATAGAAAATACAAAAATATAGAATAATTTGCATTCATATAATTTTCAATTCTTTGCATTCACATCCTTCGTTTAGGTGTTGCATTGTCACTGGTCTCGATCTAATCTAAGAGTATCATACTTGCACCTTCTAGAAGGCAGTAAATTGCCTGGTTAGTTTAGTTTCCATTTCATTGCACGATTTTGGTTTTTGGCTAACCTCTAATGTTTTACTGAAGTGTTGTGTTTACAACTAGGTACAAAATTCACACACACATTTATAGTGCCCATCGTGGGGCCCTAAAATGGGTTTCCATCATATTTCTATCAATTTCTTATCATTTTCTGGGTTAAAACTATAATTTTTATTTTTTGTCCATACATTTTTCATATGAATTTTGTCAGAAAGTCATTTCAGGAGGTACCCACTCTCGTACAATAGGTTCAAATTTCAAGGCTCGTATCAAAGAGTACACACTATCATTTGGAACCTTGATTTTCATATGAATAGACACCCACAGTCGTACAAGTTTCTAGACTATTGTCTGGGAGGTAACCCACTATCGTACATGTTTTGACTCTAGAATTCAATTGTTGTTTTAGATTTTTTGACAGTTTTCCAGATTTGATTTTTAGATTTGGACTGACAGCTAACCTTAACAATTGAAATCTTCTATTTTTGACTGATACTTGTTGAATCTGATTAGGAAAAGTGCAACTAAATTGCTAAAATAGGTAAAAATCTACTAAGCGTGTTGGGAAGAATTCATGTATTTTTCTCAAGCTGATAACATTTTGATTTGGATTAAAATGAATTATCACATGTCAAGCTTGTGTGATCTTCTTGCTTTCATATCACAAACTCCATTTTGGGCCCTATAAAATGAACATAGATTTTCTTTTTGCATATCTGTTACACATAGTAAATAGGCCCTATGAACACTATTTGTGGATGGTCTTGAGAGATTGAGCTTCTTTCGTGTGTTTATTCACGCAAAGCTCCTCTTGATGAAGGATCCCCTTGTAGGTAGGGAAGGTACTGAGAGAGTCTCACGTTCTACTAGATTCATGTGTCTTCAACTTTTGATTGATACATTCTCTCTCCGGAGAGGTTGATAGATCATAAGCGATTGACGTCATAAATCTTTATGAGATAATCTTGGTCTTAGCATGTCGGATTAATCTGTCTACTTTGGTTAAAAGTGAAAAGGCTAGAGGACTATGCTCTACTCCCTTTTTGGGTAGTATCAGAAACTCAGATCCTTGAATCTGGAACCAGTCTCCATGTGGTATCTTTTGTGAGTCACCTTTAGAGAGGGTTAACCGTAGTGGACATTCCCTTAACTGGGTCAACCACGTGGATGGAACCTCAAGCGGTAATAGCCATTTTCATCGTGGTAGCAGTAGCCACTATATAAATGTCCTTGTGGAGGAAATCTTCACAGGTGTGGTCTCTTGTTGGGCTATCAGATCTCCCTAGCAGATCCTGATTGATTAATTTCTCGAACTGTGTCAAAACCTCGGTGCACCTAGATTGGAGTTCACCCTCGTGAGATCATAAAAGTTGCAGAGTCAAACCATTACTACAAACCCTAGTGAGGCCAAATTTTCATTTTTCTAGGAATATGTGTGTTATTGAAATTTTTTTTGGAACATACACAATTAGCACTTCTAGGGATTAGCACATTCAGTCACTTGATTGTTCATGCATAGGGTTGCTTTGTCCCCTGGTCATTATTTTCAGACGTACTTGGAATCACTTGCTTGTTGTTTTGTGTGCTTGTTTATCTATCTGACTACTAAAAATGAATGATCTCAGAATAATCTTCAAACCTGGATAGAGAAATTTGTGAGCAATCTGAAATTGAAAACCAAAATTTGCAAAATCTAAAGTCAAAATCCTTTCTGGAGTCAAAAGTCATCCCATCAGGTGAGGAAGTCATATGAGTTTTGGCAAGTGTCATTTTAGAACCCCTGTATTGTCGTATGATAGCTTGTATAGTGTCGTACGAGTTTTTCCACCAGTAAAAAACAAAATTCAAAAATCTATTATCAATTATCATGTGATTTTTGCAACTGTCGTATGAGTTTTTCAATTATCATTTCATAGCATACCCACTGTTGTACGATCCTGCAGAAAGTCATTTGAGAAAAATTACCAGAGAGCGGTCAAAATTGTCAGAAACTCAGTTTTTATAGCCTATTTCCAGAATCTATTGAACCAATCACTATGTTAGGAATAGAGAAGAAACAAGAATGAATCCATTCATTTTCCTAAAGTGAGCCTTTGAGTTTGATCTTTCCTTCTGGGTTATCGATTTGAGTCTTTTTCATCTTGTGTCAAAACCTTGTCAACTTTATCTTCAAATTCAGTCTTGTTACTAAAACGGCTAAGTGTTGTGAGCTCATGCCCACCATCTACTGGGCATCTACCCATACTACTATGGCACAATATCCTTCATTTATGTCTGATCTAATATTTAATCACTTCAATCTTGACAAGGTTGTGTTATTCGATCTTCTTGAATCAGGTCATTCTTCAATTGTCTTCATCTTGCTTTCTTTGGCTTCACCCAAGGTTAATGGTGGAAACCTGAGCTTTTTCACACAAGAAATATGGAGAGGTATCCCATACAATACCTTTGAATACTCTCCAGGCCCCAACTCTTGAACAACTCTACAATTATGGTCTTTACGAGGATGATGGTCTTGGCAATTTTTGATTGAAAACTGGTTACATACCCCATCCATCAACTCACAAAGGTAATCAACAAACCCCTCCTCAATCTAATCCAAGGAGTCCTAAAACTCCCAACATGTCTCACAGAGGGACACAACATGGGTCTCAAGGATAACAATCTCAACATGGTATGGATGAAGAACCTACCCCTTCTAAAATTGTTCGATATCAAAACAACGATAACTTCAAAAGAATGATGAAACATTTCTTGAAGGAAGATAGAGAAGCATACTTTATAGAGCTAGCTCATCAAGGAGCTAAACTTCCTCCAAAATTTAATGTGGAAGATATCATTACACATGAGGAAGAAACTCCTATCATGGCTATGATGAAACAGATGCATGCCATGCAAGTCAAACTTAACAAACTTGAGAAAGAAAATGAACCTAAAGAGTTCTCCATGGAAGCTCTATGCCCTTTTCCATTCGATAAAGACTTGTACATGCCACCATTCCCTAAAAGAGTGGAGATGCCAAAATATGATAAGTATGATGGAAACTCTGACCCTCAAGATCACGTCAGAGAATTTTGTACTCAATCTATGGAGTTTATGCACGAACCAACTTACTTAATGCATATTTTCCCTCAATCTCTAGGAGGGTCATCCATTCATTGGTTCTCTAGAATACATCCTACTATCAAAACTTTTGAGGAGTTAATCAAACTATTCTATCAACAATACTCCTACAATATTCAACATTCGGTCACTATGATTGACATCTGCAATTTGAAACAATATCCAGGAGAACCATTCCTGACATTTCTCAAGAGGTGGAGGAATAAATTTTCTCTATATGCTAGACCCATTCCTGAAACTCAAAAATTGGAAATCTTCATCAACAATCTTGTTCCAAAAATCAACTACCCTTTACAAATGCAAAATCATACATCTTTTGACAAGATGGTAGATAATGCGATCAAAATTGAGAAAGTACTTGTGAAAAAAGGAGACATCACACTTCAAAAAGACAAGTATGAATCTGGATCTAGTTCTAAGGACAAGAACAAAAATTGGAACAAGAATAAAGGCGTTGTCACAAATGGCATTGTTGATAATATTCATGCCCCATCTAAGGCACCTAATTTCAATCTCACTGTTGGTACCCAAGCCATCAAAGCTTCTGAAGCTAAAGCCACAGAGTCCAACAAAAAGTTGTCTGATTACAAACCTTGGGCTACTGATCCTAATCGCAAATTCACTCCTCTTGGAGAATCCTTGGAATCTGCCATGAAAACTTTATTGGCAAACAAAATCATCTACTTTCCTGAGACGAAAGTTTTTGATCTGGAACCTAAATTGAAATGGTGGAGAGAGAATGATTTCTGTGAACTCCATCACAATAAAGGTCATAAGACTAATAACTATATTCACTTGAAGCACATTATACAAGACAAAATTGATAATGGTGACATCATGATTGACAATCATAAGAGCAATAATGATCATACAACATTCACAAAACCATTTCCTAAACATGGTAAAGAAGACTCTTCTTCTCAACCTAATATGGGTGCTAAAGTCAATTATGCCTACTCAGGAAACAATGTTGTTATCAATATGGTTGAAGCATGCCTATCTAAGTGTTGCAATGTCATCACAATTGTAAGAAGAGATAGAGATAATCAATCAGCTAATGCAGTTACTCGATCACAAGCTCAAGCACACCTACAAGGACAAATACCAAATTCATCAAGTGTCCCTAAGGTGCCTTTCAATCTTTCATCTGCTTTTAAAAAGAAGGCTACATCTAAATCTTCAAATCCTAAAGACACGAGGCCTACTTCATACAGTATTGTTCAACAACTCCAGCACACAAATGCAAAAATCTCCATGTTTGAGTTGCTTTGGATATCTCCAGCACATAGAGCCATTCTAGACAAAGCTCTGCTCAGATCCAATGTTCCTAATAACCTTGATTTAGACAGATTCCAGACTATGGTTGGTCATCTTATGTCTCTATAGTACATTTCCTTTTAAGAGGAAGATGATAACTCCTCGAGTCATCTGCATAACCAGCCCTTGCATATTGAAGTCTTGATCCAAAACCGTCATGTCAAATGTGTGTTGATAGATGGAGGCACTGGTCTAAACATTTGTTCTTTCACCTTGATTACACAATTAGGATTTTAAGAAATGACCATTGATCCCAGGAAGAAGATAACTATCAAAGCATATGATGAGAAAGAAAGATCTTCTAAGGGAACTATTGTCCTACCTATTAGAGTAGGTCTTGTCATCAGAGATACTATATGTCAAGTTCTTGATCTACCTTTGGCTTACAATATCCTCCTAGGAAGACCCTGGATACATGAAATGAAAGCCATTCCCTCTACATTCCATCAGTGTTTGAAATTCCCTTATGAAGTAGTCGAGGTGATGATTCCAGTTGATCTGTATACAACTTGCAATACCTTGAAAGAGAGTGTTGATAAACTTGTTCCCAATAATAGAGAATCTTCCACTAAGTAGCTAGACGTTGCTTCAACATCTAAGATGGAAGACATTGCTAAAGAGGTTAAGATCAAAGAAAATGGCATGGGAGAATATACTATAGAGCCAGTCTTATCTTTGACATCTCTCCCTATCTCTCCTAAGTCTTATGGGCAAACTCTAAAACAGTCTAAAATAAAGTCTAAAGAACCTCTTGAAATATATAAAGGAAATTTTGTTGCAGAACAAGTATCTAAATAGGAGTTTGAAGAGGATGAAGTTGTGCTCTCATGGCTATACAAAGATGAACCTAAATCTCAAGTGGTTAAAAAATGTGATGCTAAAATACCAAATATCCCTTCTAAGTCATATGGCCCAGGGGACAAATTGATCACAAAGATGGGATATAAAAGAAAAGGACCTCTCAAACTATAGGGCAAAGGTCTTCTATCATCTCTTGATCATCATGGCTGAGAAAAAAAGAATAAAATAGGTCTAGGATACATGAAGAAACCTTTCTATCTTAGCAAGAACTCCTCGCATGTATTAGAACAGATTGAGACTTCCGTAGCAAATCAACTAAAGGGAGAAATAAATGAACAATCTGATAGTGATGATTCAAACACCACTGATGAGCTCATTCCTTATGAGTGTTTGCCTAAATAAATAAAAGACCTCCTTGAAGCTGAAGATGATCCAATAAAAAGAATTAATGTAGTAGAAACACAAGAACATACTATAGAGCAAGAGATAGTTGCAACACAAGAACCAGCTAATCTCAAAGGCAATCAAAAAGAGGAAGGTGGTAGTTATTCTGAGATGGATTACCATGAGTATGAATTCAAATCAAAATCTAAGGGAAACCCTTCTTGGGGTATTCATCCTGACTTTACTCATGTTCTCAGATTTCCTAGAGGTCTAGATGAAGAAACAAAAGATGAATCAAATGACTATGAATGGGGAGTCATTCCAAAACTAGATGAACTTATTACAAAAAAGCATGTTGATGTTATTCACCAATATGCACCTCAACCTAATGTAAGTCTAGAGTGAAATAATAAACTTATTGAGTTTGATCCACTGATTGCTGAAGTGGATTTCCACAATGACATTGAGGCTATTCACGAATTGAATGTCTTAAGTTGTAATATCACCTTTGAAATCAAGCATTGGGTTAGGACCAATGAGGACAGATCCATATTCATAAACACTCTTTCCCAATCTTTCACCACTTTGACTATCCAATGCCCTAACCTTCTTGACATAACATCCACCAACTTAAACCAAGGTATTTATACCTTTCCCAATGACTATGCCCTTGCTTGCTACCTAAATGCAGTTGAGCCTATGAGGACTTCCATCACTAAACCGATCGTTAGCATGATGGATTCAGACATCAAGTATCTTAGTTAGAAAAATAAGAATAAGAATAAAAAGAAAAGAAGTTCTGAGGGTGAAAACCACTTCGTGGCAGTCTCAGAACCTACAAAAGTAAAAATAAAAGACATATCCGAAGGTGAAAACCTCTCTAAGACACCTAAAGATGAGATATTTGATGTCCTTCTGAGTCATTTATAGGACAGATCTCTAGTTCTAATTGAGCCCACTCAATCTATCAATTTGGGAATAGTAGAAGAACCACAGTTGATCCATGTAGCACAATCCTTATTAGAAGAAGAAATGAAAAAAAATACAACATTCTTAACAGAGAAAAAGATCAACTTTGCATGGAAATATTCAGATATGCTAGGGTTGGATCCTGATCTTATAATGCACCATTTATCTATAGCTCTGAACATTAAACCTATTAAGCAAAAATTGAGAAAGATGCATCCAGATGTTGCACTCTTGGTAAAAGCTAAATTACAGAAGCTCCTGAAAGCCAGATTTATCCGAGTTATTGATTATGCAGAATGGATCTCTAATATTGTACCTATTTCTAAACTAGACAAATCTATCAGAGTGTGCACAGATTTCAAAGATGTGAACAAAGCATGCCCTAAGGATGATTTTCCACTACCTAACATTGATATAATAGTGGACATGACTGCGGGCTTTGAGATGTATTCTTTAATGGATGGTTTTTTTGGATATAATCAAATAAAAATTGCTCCAGAGGATCAAGAGAAAACTGCTTTCACATGTGCATGGGGTACCTTTTGTTGGAATATCATGCCATTTGGGCTTAAGAATGCTGGTGCTACATATCAGAGGGCTATGACATGTATTTTTCATGACATGATACATAGGACTATTGAGGATTATGTTGATGACACTTTAGCAAAATCTATGATTCGAGCTGAACATCTAAATGACTTGAGCAAGATACTAGATAGAATGGAAAAATTTAGTCTCAGACTAAATCCTAAGAAGTGTGCTTTTGGTGTCACTTATGGAAAGCTCTTAGGATACATTGTTTCAAAGAAAGGAATTGAAGTAGATCCAGCTAAAGTTAAAGCTATCATGGAGATGCAACCTCCCAAGAACATCATCCAAATGAGAACATTACAAGGGAGAGTTCAGTCTATCAGATGCTTCATATCTTAGCTAGCGGACATAACACAACCTTTTACAAAGACACTACATAAAGGTGTGACATTTGCATGGAGAGAGGAATGTGAAAAGAATTTTGATCATATCAAGAAGTATCTATCAAATCCTCCCATCTTGATGCCTCTTATTCAAGGGAATCCATTGATCTTATATGTCTCCACAATAGATACATCACTGGGGGCATTGCTTGCACAGCATGATGAGAACAAAAAGGAAAGAGCTATATACTATATCAATAGAACATTGGTAGCATATGAAAAGACCTATTATATGATTGAAAAGACTTGTCTATCTATGATCTTTGCATCACAGAAATTGAGACATTATATGTTGGCTCATACCATGCATTTAGTAGCTAAGATTGATCCACAAAAGTACCTACTAAGCAAAGCTGCCCTCACGGGTAGATTAGCCAAATGGGTCATGAACTTAAGTGAATTTGACATTGAATATGTTGAAAGAAAAGCTATTAAAGGCCAAGTTATTTCTGATCAATTAGAAGATGCACCTTTGTTTGATGACACACCAATGCAAATGGAATTTCTAGATTCCTTTATCATGAATCTTTCTTCTAGAGAATGGCAACTATTCTTTGATGGCTCCTATACACAGAATGGATCTAGAGTAGGTATCTTGTTTATCACTCCTCAAGGATACTCCATCCCTAAGGCATTCAGAATTAAATTTCCTTGTACAAACAATATTGCTGAATATGAAGCCCTTTTGAATGGTATGAAAATAGCAATTGAGTGGAGAGTAACAGAATTAAACATTCATGGAGACTCACAACTTGTAATCCATCAATTCAATGATGTGTACCAAACTAAGGATGAAAAGATCATTCTATACAAGAGAATGGTAGATGATCTAAAGAAATATTTCATATCTATCACATTTGAGAAAATACCTAGAACAAAGAATAAGGCTACCGATGCAATGGCAACATTATCTACTTTATTATAGCAGCCTGAACATGAGCTACGCTACGAGTTCCTGGTGATAGCACTATCTTATCCTGCATATGACTCTCCTGATACCCATATGATCTACACTATTGTGGGTCATGATTCCTCCTGCTATAAAAACCTATTCTCCTATCTCAAAGACCAAATCATTCCTGATACCTTTAACCGTCATGAAAAGAGATACCTTATTTGTAATGCCTCCCGATATGTCATCATTGGTCATGATCTATACAAATGAGGTCTAGATGGTACACTACTTAGATTTTTAGAATGAGAAGAGTCTCAATGTGTGTTAGAGGAAGTCCATGATGGTATTTGTGGGTCACACTCAAACGGTTTAACACTAGCTTGAAAACTTATTAGGGATGGGTACTATTGGCCTGAAATGGAGAAAGATTCTATCAAGTTTGCTAAGAACTATCAAAAGTGCCAAGTGCATGGAAAATTAATTCATGCTCTAGGGAGAGATCTCATTCCCTTCACTACTCAATGACCTTTTCATCAATAGGCATTTGATCTTATAGGATCCATACATCCTCATTCTTCTAATGGACATACCCATATAATCACAGCTATAAATTATTTCACAAAATGGGTAGAAGCAGTCCCTTTGACACAAGAAATTGGTAAGAAAATATCTATGTTCATCTTGAACTACATCATATGCCGGTATGGTATTCCACATTCTATGGTCACAAATAATGGTGGACAATTCAAGAACAAAGACTTGGATGATTTATGTGCCAAATTCAAGACAGGAAGAGACTGGCATCTCATGATCAATCTATCTCTCTGGGCCTATAGAACAAGTATCAAAATTCCTACTGGGGCTACACCTTTCACTTTAGTTTATGGGTCTGAAGTGGTACTACCTATTGAGGTTGAAATCCCATCACTAAGAATTAGAATGCATGGTCTAGTAACTGAAGATGACTACAGAGTGTCTAAGTTGCAAGGACTTGAACTACTAGATGAGCACAGACTAGTAGCGTATGATCATCTTAGAGTATATCAGAAGAGAATGTCTAGAGGCTACAACAAGAAAGTCAGACATAGAGAATTCTAGGTTGGTGATCAAGTCTTGAGAGAGAATCCTAAAAATCAATCACATAGAGAGTGCAAGGGGAAGTTTGAACCCAACTAGTTGGGTCCCTTTGTTATCACTACTAATTTTGGCTTTGGTGCCTATCAAATCTCAACAACTGAAGGAGAATAGCTCTGAGAACCAATCAACATTCTCCATCTGAAGAAATTCTATGCCTAAGGCATTCAGTGTATGGTAAAATGTCCTGAAAAAATTATAAAAATTGGAAAAAGTCCTGAAAAAATGAACATCTTGGTGAAAACCTAGCAATGGGCACCTTGATGATTCACAAAAAAAGTAAAAAATATCAAAAGTACAAAAAAATTGGAAAAATGAAAAATACAAAAAAAATGAGAAAAAGAAAAAGTGCCTTGGTGAAAACCTGGAAACAAGCGCCTTGGTAGAAAAAATAGAATCTCTACCAAGATGGTGAAAACCCGGCAAACGGGTGCCATTTGTTCAAAATGCTCCATCTATCAGCGCAATCTTGGTCTTCCCCAACTTTTAGTCTTGTTTTAGTTTGTACATATTTCCCGGTTTGTTTTCGCATTCCTGTTTTCAATAAGTCGGTCTGTACACCATTAGCTCAAGTGTCTGTATCCTATCAAAGTTCAAACTTGGGGGAAATAAATGTCATATCCTATGGCCTCCAATGTATCTTAGACATATCATATCCAGTCAAAGTCCTTTGAAGCTTCATTTTGAGTTAGCCAATCTGTCTCATCTCTAGAATGGATTTTGCATCTACAACAATGCAATCAAACACCAAAATGAAAACAATCTATGCTTCATGCTTTTATCTCCTTGTATGCTTACTGATTCACATTGAGATTTTTGCATATTGTGTTCCTTCGAGCTCTTTGATGATGTCCTTTCTAGGATTTAGAGAGTGTTGACTAGGGGCATAATCTTTTCTTTGTCTTCTACTTATATGTGAAAATCTAACAACTTTGGAAATTCTGAATTGAAATGGTGTCCATCTGTAAGAGCCTCTATCTCGTATTGGATGGCCATGCGTACCTCGACCATTGATACCCATTAAATTCAAAGATGTTTGATCTAACTATTGTCTTTTTGAGTGAGTTCTTTCTCCTACTGTGAAAGGCGATCTTG
>BSBK01003011.1:0-35000 GCA_027943335.1 Chamaecyparis obtusa | reverse complement strand
CTTTCCTCAATAATCAAGACAACAAACACGTCTAGTTGTTGATTAATCTAAAGTCCTCGTCGCTTGGGGAAAATCTATCATCTCTTGGGGCATATCAGATTCATCTAGTATCTTAAATCTATCTTGTAAACTATAACAACTTTTTGTAACCATCGGTTCATTAGTGCTATTTCCTTGGTTCTTCGTAACTGATGGGTTTAGTTTGTGATACCAATATGATTCATACAAGGACATTGAGGTCTGGAATCAGTCACTCACTTCTTTGCAATCATAAGGTTTAGAATTAGGTGTTTTGACACTTTTTTGTAATCACCGGTTCATTGTTGATATTGCTAGCATCATCTCGATTCCTGGTCATTTTGGGCCTGGGTCGGTATCTCTTTTTTCCAATCTTTCAATCAGTTTCTGTCTCGGAATCAGTTAATCTTTAATCTTTCAAATCAGTTTCATACATCTTTATCATACACAGACTATCTTTGAACCACTACGCTTTGCACGGTGATTCAAAGAGGGGCAAAATGTAATACCCCAAAAATGGGCTGTAGGTTCATTAACCTCCTACATCCTCAAAATTGAATGAAATTGACATTGAAGTCCTAACCTAAGGCACATCTGCACATTATCGAATCCTAATTGATTTATCATAAATTTTGCATCGGGGAATATTCCTAGTAATAATCCTAATTTATCATAATTATCTTTAATTTAATTATTTTTAATTATTATTTGGCGATAAATCTTATTTATGCTAAAGTTTGATTAATTGAATATTCTGAATATTTAATTAATTAGATTTAATACTGTCACTTAATTATTTAATTGAATTTAATTAAATTATTCCTAAATTATATTATTTAATTTTGACAATAAAATAAAAAATCTCATGACTAATTGATTAAATTCGTATTTAATTGATTAATGTCAATTGTCAATTTTTCATAATATAGTTTTAGAATAAAGTTTGATTTAATAATTGATTAACCCATAAATCAATTTTTTTAATTCAAAAATCAGTTAAGTTGAGGATAAATCACTTTATTTATTTAATTAATTCATAATTAATTGTGCACATTCAAAGAGCAGTTAAACTCAAAATCAGGAAATCAATGCTAGTTGTTAACTTTTGGAAACTCAACACACTATTTTGAGTTCAAAGCTGATCTAAACTTCTGATTTGAGTTAAAAAGTTGTTCTTGCATGCTTTTGCATGATTTTGTGAGTTAATTATTTCTGATTTCTTGATAACTCAAAAATCAACCTAAGTTTATCAAGAGTGATTTATGGCTTTTCTCATGCACCTCCAAAGCCCTTGATTTCTATAAAATCAAGGCTTTAGCTCTTCTAAAAGGATCCACAAAATTGCATCCTCACGCTGGCGAATTGGTGATCAAAGAATCTATCTTTGTGAATCAGAGTTGTGAGATTTTCATTGTTTTTGAGCATTCATATCATTTAGTATATCAATTCTTAGATTAATTGCATATCATATCAATTTTTCATATATAATAGATTCATATCAGTTTCCTTCATCTTATTGCATAGAAAATACAAAAATATAGAATAATATGCATTCATATAGTTTTCAATTCTTTGCATTCAAATCCTTTGTTTAGGTGTTGCATTGTCATTGGTCTTGGTATGATATGAGAGTATCATACTTGCACCTTCTAGAAGGTAGTAAATTGCCTAGTTAGTTTAGTTTCCATTTCATTGCACGATTTTGGTTTTTGGCTAACTTCTAATGTTTTACTGAAGTGTTGTGTCTACAGCTAGGTACAAAATTCACACACACACACTAGTCACTTGAATCTCTTTTCACTATCGATTTGTGACACTAGTCATACTTGATTTAATGTTGATTTATGGTTGAATTGTTAATAAATGATTGATCAATATGACTTTTAGTTTATTCCTAACTAGAATTATATTGCTCATAATGGTTGTATATCATGTTCTTATTTTATGGCTTGTTTTCAGATGTTGTGTTTTATTTTTAAGTAAATGCTTTCGAACTGATGTTTATCTTGTATGTTAACTTTTAAAAAATAAATTATTCACCAAAATTAGTAGCACGTTGTAGGTTAATCTCTCTTGGGCTCCACGGAGGGGCGTTACAAGGATCATGGTATGCCAAAAAGTGGTGATGTAAATTTTTTTTATTTTAACTCGTCCAAAAGCGCACAAATGCATATGTTGACTTTTTAGTAGGCCTGGGTGTTAGTACACCTGGCCAAGCCAAAAACCAAAGAAAAAGGCTTAATCGAATATCTGATATTATCGAATATCTGATATTTGCCAATAAATATAACGCTATACCCCCAACCGTGTTCAACATTTTCTCATTGTGAAAATGTGAACACGACTAAGGGTTTCAGATATCCGCTTTGCAATCCCCTATCCAATTTGTCTAAAAATCTAAGGTAAGTCCAATCTTCAAATTTTTGTTGCTTTTATTATTTTTAAATAGAAATTTATGGTTTTTATATTAAAATTAGGGTAGCAATGAGTTTTTTGTATTGTTTTTAAAAATTCATTGTAATTATCTATTTGTTTTTTCATTTTAATCAGACATGGAATCAGAAAACCCTCCTAATGATCCCACAAACAATCCAGAACCACCTCCCAACAATCCCCCCACCTCCAAAAGACATACCTATCACAAACCCTCACCGTTTAGAGGATCTAATAGGAGATAGTCTAAATGAACTTAGAGAATTTCAAACCACCTATTCCAATATCCCTGTAAGGAAACTCAGGTACAGAAACAACTTCCTCCACTAATCTCTTAAGGAAAGTATTGTGCAAATGTTTTAAATCCTTACAATTTCAGATTTGTTAACTACTTTAACAATGATATTGCAGCCATATACCATGCATACAGAAAATAGAGAATGACACAAAGATTTACCCTGGGGAAACCTTTCGGTAAAAACCCCAACACTCCAAAACCTGCACAATGTATTTATCAAAACTATTGCAGTTTACAATACACTTGCAATGCAAGTTCTTTCAGAAGATTTCCAACTCTTGAAGACAAATCGCGACAGCATAAAAAATGTTCCAACAATACACTTACTTCACCTTTCTTTGCAACCCTAAAAAACACTTATATCATGCACTTCCCTTTTTAGGGCAACTTCCAAATATAGCCATAGTAGGGTTTTACCATTCTTCGAGAAAATAGAAAGAGTGTACAGTACTCAACTTTATCAGTTGCCACATGTCTTCACCCATCATTGAAACTTCCAGACATAGCTCTTACATGTCATAGGAATCTATCATAACCATTTCAGCCATGATCTCCTTACATAATTCAAGATGCCGACACATCAAGTGGAGTGACACATCAACATGCCAACTAGACATGTACACTCACACTTAATTACATTATTTGCAAGAAATAAATTTTACAAAACAAATAATAAGAATAGGAATTATCCAAGGTTGAGACACCTTATTCCTAACAATCCCCATATTGTGCCCCATGTTTACAACATTGAACTTAATTATTGAAAACATGGATAAACTTACACAACAACATAGTGTTGCACTTCTTTGGCATGATTCCATGCACGCCCAGTTTGATGATGGGCTTGATTATGATCAAGTCATGAACCTAAATATAACAAAACATGACATAGTTAATCTTTTTGTAGATCCTAAAACTGGTCTAAAAGTAGACCATAAAAAAACCAAGTTGTCAATTAAATGGTGCACAAATAGTGCAACATGTGACAACTTTTGGGACCGTTGGTGGATGGTTTTTGATAGACCACCTCACAACAATTTGGATGTCCCATTTTATTTTATTAAAAAATTGTATGCTAAATTTGTGCCTGGTCACAAGGTGAATTATTGGAGTATGAGACTGAACTAGGGTGTAGGTTTAGGTGCTCCTCAGGAAAGGCCATGGGCACAATAGGTGAAATCCCACACATATATCCCCCCTCCCGATATTTCACCACCTCCCACGGTGCAACATCTTGACATTATTGTTGAAGCCAACTCTCAGACTATTCAAGTCATTTGTACCTTGAGTGATCTGCTAGTTACATAGAGCACAACATTGTTGCCTCCTCATCTTGATGATTCTGGCGCTTCCACATCCTCCACGGGTTCACATGTTTGTGTGTCCCACACTTGCATTATATGCAAGAATATGTGCTTAGGTCCCCTGACAGATAGTGATGCATATAATTTCACCTTTGACATGGACGATTATACATAGCACACTACAGACACTGAAGCAGCTCATGGAGATGTCCATCAGGGGCCTCCAGAGCCATGGACTCCCACTGTTATGGTAAGGATAAACAGTTCACTTTTTACATTGTATTTAAATTTTATTGTTCGTATTTTTAGTAGAATTTCCTAATAATAATTTCCCACTTATGTCTTTTTATGTGTTACATTTATGTTCAGTTGATGACAGAGGAGGAGATGGCACATGTGGATGGGTCCATGCTTTTGGCCATATCATTGGGTCTTGACACTTGCACGGTACATATGTTTTAATGTACTTATTGGTTTCCTTTTAAATTATGATAATAGTATATGTACATTTTTTTCTAATTTTTATGATCATCTTTTACATACTGATGCAGGTGTCACCAGTTGCCACCGGGGGGCAATGTGAGGGGGTGCAGGTGTTAGTCATTGACAAGGGAAATGTAATTAAGTAATTTAGTTTGTTTATGCATACATGTATACTTGTCAGTTGTGCTTACTTATTTTTTATTTACATGGTTTATTTGATAGAGTGTGGTATATGATGATGTTGTGAGACCCTATCGTCACAATAGAGTCATAGGCATATCCATTCGTAGTGATAGCCCCATGGTACGTACATTTCTAAAGTTATTTGTGTGTATTTTACTATCAAGTATATATAATATGGTCAAGTTATGATAGTATGAAGTATCTGTTTGACTTTTGTAGGTCACTCCTAGTTTGAGGGAGGCAGAATGCCGAGGGTTTATATTGCCGATGACTCAGCCAACAATCCTTGAAGAAAGTTCAACACAGGTAAGTTTTAATGTTAATTTAGTTATTTTGTAAACATATATTTTCTACCAAATATTTAACATTAAATAGTATAACTCGTAGATCAATCTCATGTTCACAAACATATACAGGTGGGAGTCGACATTGGTGGCACTATTCCTGCGCTACCAAGGACATATATTAGGTCTCATATCTACAGGAGGAGACATAGAGGTGAGGTATATGAGAGTTCAATTTTAGTTTAAATTTTATTTATTATTTTTTACTATGATTCTAAATTTTAATCTAACTTGGGGTTTCACTTTTGTGTTTGAATGCAGGATCCATCAGAGCCAAGGAGTACTTCAAAGAGGCTATATTTTGATGATCTACCAGTAGAATAGGATGTCCTAGAAACATTTGTAGTTGAACTCATTATTTTGAGATGTCATATGACACATTTTGAGATGGCGTATGCCACATTGTATCTAGATATGTTGACATCTAAATATGTATAGAATTATTGTTCATTTTGATATATATGAAACTTGATATTCGATCCAATTTGTTAATTAAATGTGTTCATTTATTCATTGTTAGTATGTAAATATGCTTGTGTGTATGTACTCATATGTATAATTTATGCCTTAAGTATATTCATGTATATTCAAGTACATTCTTCATAACCTAAATTCACGTGTATGGGCTACGTGCATGACTTAAGTGAATTCATGGTGTATGCTTTATAAAATATGTGCTACATGTATGCTTCATGACTTAATAAAATTTATGTGTACGCTTTATGTGCTACGTGTGTTCACACGTGTAATTCATCATTTAAGTGAATTCAAAATTTATGTGCTAGATTATATTCATGTGTGCCTACAATGTGAGTCATGTACTTGACATCAATGAATTTTAATATCGGAATGATATTCCAAACTGTTAGAAATTAATCTTTACTTGTATTAATGTAAGTAGGAGATTCTTATGGAATCCCTACACCTTTTTTGTCTTCTTGTACAAGTGTGAGGATAATTCCTTTTTCTTGTATTTTCTCATTTAGCTATTCCTCCTTATGAGAAATCCTACACTTGTCTCACACACTAGTGATATGTGGCATACATAGAAATGGGAGTTACAATGTAACTCCTTTCTCACATCTTTATTAAAAGAGATGACTCTCCTTCTCTCTTCATTCACACACATGAGATACTTCTTCTTCTTGATTATTATTGTATGAGCTAAGCTCTCACTCTCTATCTCTCTCTCATTCTTAGGCATTTTTTCCACATTCATTATATCACAGGGGTTGTTTTTATGATTTTCCCTCTTCAAAATTTGGTCTCCTTGTTGCCTTGTGCTTTGGTGAATGCTCCTAGTTTTGTGATTATTCATGGTAAATCTTTTTTTCTTTGCTCATTGATTAAACAATTTACTAACTCTCTATATTTTGTTATTATTTTAACATGGTATCAGAGCAGGTTGGTTTAATCATGTTTTGAGTGTATAGGTAAAGGAGCTACCATATCTTGGTGCACTCCAAATTCGGAGATGTTGTTTGAGAGAGTATTGATTCTCTTCTCCTTAGTCAAATTTTTTTATATCTTTCACTGCAATTTAATATTGTATTATTTTTTATCAAAATCTTAATATTAATAATCAAAATATAATATTATATATCAAAACTTTAATATTATAATATTTTTAATATTATAATATTAAAAGAATTTATAGAATTAAAAGTTTACTCTTTCATCCTTGTTTCTAATATCGGTTACATGCATGTATAAAATATTTTTTCAAATTTGCAAGCATTGTTTCTAAATTTCAGTTACATGTGTCTATTAAAAAAAATCATCATAGTTGCTATTTTAAGAGATTCACTTTGTTCGTAAGCAAATTTTATTTATTTATTGAAGATCGATTTGTTCTGGTTTTGCTCTACATTGATTAGATATATTGATTAATATTGGCAAGGGCATCTTGGCAATTTTATAAAAAAATTTATGCATCTTGTTCTTCAAGTCTTTATGCATTCCTTTTATCATTGCTTGCATGCTGGTATACACTTTTTCGATCATTTTTTTTTCCTTGAGTCTAAGGTTTTTATTGTCTACACATACTAACAATATTTGTATGTAGACAATATTTATAAAAGGTTATGATCATTTAGTATATAGATCTGTGTGCACTTAAATTGGCTTTGTTTCTATGAGATTGTTTTCTGTTAATCTCGATTGACGCTCAAAGTTAATTCAAAACAACAAAACCATGTATTTGTCACCACCAGTGAATTTATATGAAATCATCGTCAGTTTCTAGCTTTTAATTCTTATTTTTTTTTATCATATTTGAACATATCTCTTTCACTGCTATCACTCTTCTTGCCTTTTGCATTTACTGGTCTATGGGGGCAATGACCATTTAAACCGGTTGACCAGGTAATCAATCCAACATTTTTCTCACACAAATTTTCTATACAAAGATATATAGGTAGTGATAAGGAAAAAATCCAATATTTTGTTTATCCACCGTGAGTTAAAACTTGAAACCCTCGTTATTCTTGGGGATTTTCTCATTCTCAAATTTTTCTGCAAAACCACATGGTAGCTAGCAAGTGGCAGTAAGGCGGTTTTTGATTACACTCACGATGGTTGCTGATTACATACAAGGCAGTTTCATGTGCACTTCTTAAGTGGTCAGTCATTTATTATTTTCTGCATTCCAGGAAACCCTCAAATCTGTGTAAAATTGTATGGAAATAAGGAAAATTGCCACTGACAGGAATACCTTGGCATTGGAGTAGTAGACTCTTTTTTTTGGTTAAGAGCGAAGGGTGTTCTGTGTTATTTTGTGGCCTTTTGTCAATAAATATCATGCATGCTGATTAGCATCAGTCCTATGTTGCTTTACTAGGTTTGTATAGAAAGGAGCGGCATCAACTTGCACTTTCATAGATTTGATGTTTATAGTTAATAGTTTATTGGTTTATAATTTATTCATAGTTTTAGTTAAAATTTCTTAACATTTTTTTATTCTTTCTTAACGTCTTTGTAGCACTGACCAGATTCTTTATTATTGCAGGTTTGATTTTTTTTAACTTTTGAGTATTTTTTTGTTAACATTTCTTTGCAGGTCTGAAACTTTTTTATTAACTCTTTTAGTATATTAGGTTAACTAACGTTTTATTGCAGGTTTGAGTTTCTCTTTGAGTAAACAAATCAAATTTAACTGTTAAACATTGTTCATATTATCTATTTATTAGATATTTCCCTCTTATCTTATTCTTTTTCTACTTCTATTTTCTTGTTTTTAAGCATTTAAGGAAATTTTAAATTTAAAAAAATAAATAAAAATCTTTCTATTCAATTTCAATTGTAATTTTTGTTTCATCATGTCTACGTCAATGCCAAAATTTAAGCTCACTAGTTCCAATTATACTATTTGGAGGCCACACATGTCTGATTTTCTAAAATCTCGACACCTTTTGGATATTGTGTCTTCACCAAATTTGAAACCGACATCTACCACTCCTCAGGCTGACCAGGATTCCTGGCAATTGAAAGATGAGGAAGAAATTTGTCTAATTGGATTCTCATTAAATCCAGATTTATATCATCTTATCTCAAATTGTATTATGGCTCATCAGGCTTGGCATGTCTTGGAGAACACATTTCAAACTTACGAGAAACTTGTTCCCCTTATTAATCAAGCAAATCAAAACTCTACACTGCACTGTGACATTATGTATCCTTCAAATGATTTTCCTATTTGGGATGACCCATGTGATGATGTTTGTTTTGGGGATGATCCCCTTGCTTCCTATTTTCCTCATAGAGATAACATGTTACAGGTTCATGATGTTTCTTATACTTATTCTGCTTTAGAACAAGAAGATGAAATTATTAATACGTTTATCAATGTCACCCTGCCCTTGTGTATTACAGAAGATTATGTTCCTATTTTCTCCAAAGTAGATCATGAATTTCATGACACTCGACAAATGCTTATTATGGAGGACCAACCGCCTTCCCTAAACTCTAATCTTCTTGATGATATTATTGATGGTGATTGTCCTATTTCTATTCTTTTTTATGTATCTAGTAATGAATCCATTTGGTTTACAAAACCTCTTTATGATGAAATTACATTTGATGATTCACATTTAGCTTCTACTGATTCAGTTTTAGGTGGAAATCCCAATAATGGGAGATCCCCTCATGGTTCTTGGTTTTTTGTAGATTCAGGTGATCTTTCTTGGACAAGTAACAATGAACAATCTCAAAGTTTACTTAAAGATTTGGGCCTATATCCACAAACACCTACACTCTTGCATTATGAAAATCAAAGGAATCCTATTTCAAGATCCAAGCATTTATCATTGCACCATCACCTCATATCAACACAAAGTGAAGAAAAACAAGTTTTCCTCCTCTACTACAAGAAGGATAATCCAGTTGCAGATTTTTGTAAAACCCTAAGTAAAGATTAAAGGGGGGTGTTAGAAATTAATCTTTACTTGTATTAATGTAAGTAGGAGATTCTTATGAAATCCCTACACCTTTTTTTGTCTTCTTGTACAAGTGTGAGGATAATTCCTTTTTCTTGTATTTTCTCATTTAGTTATTCTTCCTTATGAGGAATCCTACACTTGTCTCTCACACTAGTGATATGTGGCATACATAGAAATGGGAGTTACAATGTAACTCCTTTCTCACATCTCTATTAAAAGAGATGGCTCTCCTTCTCTCTTCATTCACACACATGAGATACGTCTTCTTCTTGATTATTATTGTATGAGCTAAGCTCTCACTCTCTATCTCTCTCTCATTCTTAGGCATTTTTTCCACATTCATTATATCACGGGGTTTTTTTAATGCTTTTTCCCCTTCAAAATTTTCTCCTTGTTGCCTTGTGCTTTAGTGAATGCTCCTAGTTTTGTGATTATTCATGGTAACTCTTCTTTTCCTTGCTCATTGATTAAACATTTTCCTAACTCTCTATATTTTGTTATTATTTTAACACAAACAATGAAATAGTTACATAAAATTGTAAACAAACACAAAAAATCATTCCTATATCACAACCAAATCAAGATCACATTAGATTTATTCTAATCGATTCACTGTTGCCTGGATTGTTACACAAGATAGAAAACTATAGAAATGCATAGAACTTTATTTTCATTGATTGATTCGATTAAAAACTTTAACCATTACTGTTCCCTAGCATTTACTCACCCAACTAGAGCTAATGGTGTATTCCATTCGGTGTCGGGATGAACAGTTTGGAAGAAATCCAGTGGTGCAACTTTCAACTGACTCTCACTACAACTTTTGGCATCAAGTGAGACTGGTGTGCCAAATTTTAAAAAAATTGAATCTCATAGAATAGAGAGAGATTATTGTAGGCCTCATAAATGTGGTCTTGTAGTATCTCATAGATAACCGATACCTCTCATGGAGTCCGAGATACGAGCCTCAAAAGTTTTCTGCCCAATTGTGCTTAGTGCACCTTGGGGACACTTTGGTCCGACATGGTTCGGAACGTTCTGCTGTCTCAGTGGTTGAAATGAGCTTGTCCCTAGTGTTTACCCATCCAACTGGAGCTAATGGCATAATCCATTCGGTGCCAAGATGAATAGTTTGGAAAAAAACCCATTGGTGCAACTTTCAACTGACCCTCACTACAAGTTTTGGCATCAAGTGAGACTGGCGTGCCAAATTCAAAAAAATTTGAATCTCCTAGAATGGAGAGAGGTTATTGTAGGCCTCATAAAATAAGTCTTGTAGCATCTCATAGATCACCGATACCTCTCACGGAGTCTGAGATACGAGCCTTGAAAGTTCACTTCCCAATCGTGCTTAGTGCACCTTGGGGACACTTTGGTCTGGCATGGTCTAGAATGTTCTAGTGACTCAGTGGTCGAAACGGGGTTGTTCCCAACATTTACCCACCCAACTAGAGCTAATGGAAGAGTCCATTTGATACCGGGATGAATGGTTTGGAAGAAACCCATTGGTACAACTTTCAACTGACCTTCACTGCAAGTTTTGGCATCAAGTGAGACTGACATGCCAAATTCAAAAAAATTTGAATCTTCCAGAATGGAGAGAGGTTATTGTAGGCCTCAGAAATGTGGTCATGTTGCATCTCATGGATCACTGATACCTCTCTTGGAGTCTAAGAACCGAGCCTCAAAATTTCTCTGCCCAATTGTGCTTAGTGCACTTTGGGGACACTTTGGTCTGACATGGTCTAGAATGTTCTACTAACTTAGTGGTCGAAACAAGGTTGTCCCTAGTGTTTACCCACCCAACTGGAGCTAATGACACAATCCATTCGGTGCTGGGATGAATGGTTTGAAAGAAACCTATTGGTGCAACTTTCAACTGAACCTCACTGCAAGTTTTGGCATTGAGCGAGATTGGCACGCCAAATTCAAACAAATTTGAATCTCCCAGAACAGAGAGAGGTTATTGTAGGCCTCAAAAACATGGTTTTGTAGCATCTCATGGATTGCCAATACCTCTCACAGAGTTTGAGAACCTAGCCTCAAAAGTTCACTGCCCAATTGTGCTTGGTGCACTTTGGGGACACTTTGGTCCGACATGGTCCAAAACGTTCTACTGACTCAGTGGTCGAAATGGGATTGTTCCTAGTGTTTAATTGCCGAATCAAAGCTAATGACATAGTCCATTTGGTGCCAGGATGAACGGTTTGGAAGAAACCCATTGGTGCAACTTTCAACTGACCCTCACTACAAGTTTTGACATCGAGTGAGACTGGCGTGCCAAATTCAAACAAATTTGAATCTTCCAGAATGAAGAGAGGTTATTGTAGGCCTTAGAAACATGGGCCTCTAGTATCTCATAGATCACTGATACCTCTCATGGAGTCTAAGAACTGAACCTCGAAAGTTCTCTGCCCAATTGTGCTTGGTGCACCTTGGGGACACTTTGGTCTGGCATGGTCTGGAACGTTCTATTGACTCAGTGGTTGAAATGGGGTTGTCACTAGAATTTACCTACCCAACTGGAGCTAATGGCATAGTCCATTCGGTGCTGGGATGAATGGTTTGGAAGAAACCTATTGGTGCAACTTTCAACTGACCCTCACTGTAAGTTTTGCCATCGAGTGAGACTGGCGTGCCAAATTCAAACAAATTTAAATCTCCCAGAATGAAGAGAGGTTATTGTAGGCCTAAAAAATGTGGTCCTATAGCATCTCCCAGATTATTGATACCTCTCATGGAGTCTAAGAACTAAGCCTCAAAAGTTTGCTACCCAATCATGCTTAGTGCACCTTGGGGACACTTTGGTTTGGCATCGTCCAGAATGTTCTACTAACTCAGTGGTCAAAATGGAGTTGTCCTTAGCATTTTCCACCCAACTAGAGCTAATGGCATAGTCCATTCAGTGCCGAGATGAACAGTTTGGAAGAAACCCATTGGTGCAACTTTCCAACTGACCTCACTGCAAGTTTTGGCATCGAGCGAGACTATCGTGCCAAGTTCAAACAAATTTGAATCTTCCAGAATGGAGAGAGGTTATTGTAGGCCTTAGAAATTTGGTTATGTAGCATCTCACAGATCACTGATACCTCTCATAGAATTTGAGAATCGAGCCTCGAAAGTTCACTACCCAATCGTGCTTAGTGCACCTTGGGGACACTTTGGTCCGGCATGGTCTGGAATGTTCTACTGACTCAGTGGTCAAAATGAGGTTGTCCCTAGCATTTACCCACCCAACCAGAGCTAATGGTATAGTCCATTCGATGCCAGGATGAAATCCTTGAACACTATCCCTTCACCCCAGGGAATCATCATTTTTCTTTGGACACATTTGACCAATTTTGACTCAGTGACTCCAACTATTACATCATTTGACGATACAAATGTACATGAAATTAAGACAATACAAATGTAAGGATACAAAATTAAGACAATACAAATTATATAAGGATACAACAATTCATAGTAAGGAAACACATTTTTTGCACTTTACATGGCATTAAGACGATACAAATTTGTGAGTTCTTAATATTTGCAAATCAACCCCATGGGCTCTTTTATATTTCAAATTTTGCATCTCATTTTGCATCAAATTGTTTATATACAAAATTTGGCATCT
Source organism: Chamaecyparis obtusa (assembly GCA_027943335.1). NCBI lineage: Eukaryota > Viridiplantae > Streptophyta > Pinopsida > Cupressales > Cupressaceae > Chamaecyparis > Chamaecyparis obtusa. Next base: position 21,882 of record BSBK01003011.1, on the reverse strand, counting down.
AAATATGCACATTACATTCGATTGTTGTTTTTATATACAAAATTTGGCATCGAAATATGCACATTACATTTGATTGTTGTTTTTATATACAAAATTTGGCATCTAACTATGCACATTACAATTGATTGTTGGTTTTATATACAAAATTTGGCATCTAAATATGCAAATTACACAACTATATATAAAAAATAAGTGTCATTTTCACTCCAATCCCTGCATTCGGAAGACAGAAGAAAAATTAATAGAGAATATAAGAAGTTTATATAGGATTGAGAAAAAGATTATGAACATGTATAAGTAACTAAATGAATCAAAGAACATGACTAGACAATGCATAGTGAAGTTTACCATCATAAAAGATGGGCTAATCATATGCACACCTCGATCTTCTATATCTATCATATATGTATCCAACTACATTTACAATCCACATACAAAACAAAGCTTATTGGCTCAAACAAATAAAGCAAAAAACTACAATTAATTTATTGAACATAATTGTAATAAACATGGAATACTTTGCAACTTGAGTTGAACTTACCTACTGAAGTGTTCCTAAAGGGTCATCTCTATGCTTGAGAATATTCAATATTGCTTCATGATCAACAGTACTAATAGTCCAAAGTTCCTTTATCTTTGGTTTTCCTTGATGTTTCAACAACTTAACATTGGCTGCTATAACAAGGTGTGAATACATGAGAATGGTTTTGTGCTTCTCATAGTCTTCAAAGGTAGGAATGCCCATTATTTCTAATCATATATGTGCGCAACCATGTTCCCGCAACAACATGTGATCCTATTGGATATGTGAACATACCATCATCTATCGTCGGTTGTGCAAGTTTCTGCTTTCCTCGTACATAATGTTGCTAACCAGTAATCTAATCTCTCACCATTCCCTTGTGGTGCAACCAATGCAAAAACATGTCTTGGCTGTAGAAGATCTGAAAGATAGTCATAGTCAAGTGAACAATCCATGTCATCATTTATTACAGAGACTATAAGAGATAAAAGAGTAAGACAATTGTGGAAACTCATGTATCAACCCACTCACTTGACTCACACTGATCACAATCACACTGAAGACAACTCAGACAATAACAAGCCAACTCTTGTGTCGAAATGGTCCATGTACTAGCATCTGAGCTTCGAAATGAATGCATTTTTTTAAGAATCTTTCATAGTTTGACAATCCAACCTATCTCCTATTGTGTCCAACTCAACCAACCAAAAGAATCAGTGCACTGTTGAATCAAGAGTCCCTCCTGTGACAATGTTGAAGTACACCAATCAACAATAGAATGAGCATCAATGATTTCTGCACCTGAAATCCTCAGTTTCTCCTGAACTAGAACTCTCTTTACACATGCACCTACTCCATCATGCTCCCCTTTTCCATGAACAGCCTAAAAAAAACTCCAAATATGAGGTACACCTCTCTATACATGCATTCTACATAACCAATAAAACATACAAGCATTTTTGAATTGACCTGTATAGTTATCTGACCAAATGAGATGTCTATCCATAGCAATATTATTTTCCTACACCCCTTTCAAAATAATTCTCAATGCAATGTTGGAAAAACTCGGATGAGTGTGATCTATCATCGCTCATATAAAAATGGTACTCTTTGATTATCTTCCAGTCATCTTCTGTTTATCAGGGGAATGTCTATATGTTATGTGCACAAAAATAGAAACCTGAATAGAATTGTAATATTGAGCTTGCAACTCATTTTGGGGCTGCAATGTATAGTTCTCTACAAAGTAAAAAAACTGATATAATAGTGCCAATTGGGAAAGTGTCCTTACACATCTTGAATTATTGATCCAACCACTGAGACCTGTGACTATGCCTTGCATACTTGTAAAAAAGATTCTTCCTGAAATCTAAAATAAAATCAGCTACATTGCATTCTTTAGTAACCAACTCACATCTAGAGCCTTCACCTCCACTTTTTAATGTATATTTAATAGTTTCATATACCTTTTTGTGGACAATTGTCTTTCCAAAATCACGTTCACAGCCCTCATGAAAACATTCAATAAACTTCACTAGCCCACCACACTCTGAGCACTTGTCATTTAAGCAATCTTTTCTATAAAAGAAACATCCATCATCTCTAGGACACAAAAAATGATCTAGCAAGTCTCTTGATGATTTTGGAAGAGCACTTGCACCACACTCCTCCAACATTTCACTACTATGAAAATTAGAATGAATGCGTTGTAACAATTCATGGTGCATTGAAAACTCCACATGATATTTGCAACAAGAAGTATTTCAAATCTTAAGAGGCACATAAGAAAAAGACTTCAGGGCTTCAAAAGCTCTTTTTGATATTTGTAATGTTGGATGTGTCTGACAAAATTTTTTGAACAACATTGTTTGACTCACCTCCAAATAATGTTTGGGATGTGAGGTGGGGTCTCGAATGCCAATTCTCAACTTCAAGATATCCTTCACATTTGGTGACACTCTTGAGTTACATTGCCAAAATATTTGAATTTGATCCTTCACAGCATCGGTAAGCTTCTTATCACAACATGAAAGTCTCCCACCATAAGCCCATGTATCATTTTGAATAGGATCATCAAGTCTTTCTCTTCTTGCAAGTGCTCTATCCAAAGTTTTACGATTTAGATTCAAGTCAACACAAGTTTATCTCATCAAACGAGCCTTTCTCAAATGATGACTTACTAAAGAGGTTGTAATAACCCTTCTAGCAAATCTCTTATCTTTTTCCTTTGTAGTCTTCCCAATGAAAATTGAGAGCACTGGAAAGATTTATCACAATAATATCATTCCTCTCCTTTTTCTTGTTCACACTAATCTTCAATTTGAATAGTAAACGTCTCATCTTGTGCATATTTAACAATTACGCAAACATTTGACATTGCTCAACCAACGTCTTGTGGCTAAAAAATTGATCAAAAAGTTTTGAAACCAACAACTGAACGGTTCTTTCTGATCTCTTGCTATCGAAATTGCTTATTATGTTCTCATCAATTTCAAGTAACCATTTAGTTGTTCTTGAAGGTCTCAATTTTGAAGTTTGTCTTTCTTCCTCCAAAGGGACTTCATTTCTCATATAATTTAGAGATGTGTTACGTTGATTTGGTTCTTGTGTACCATTATCATTGTCAATTCCTTCATATTCAATTGGTGGATTGTCATTGAAATTGTCCAAACTTCCATTGGCCACATCTACATGTTCATTTCAAAACCTACATTTTCATCTTCAAAACCTAAATTCTCATTTTCAAAACCTACATTTTCATCTTCAAATTCATTTCTTCACTTGAAACCACATTCAAAGGTGGGTCTATGCTGACATCTTCATTAATATTTAGCATACCTTGTCTCTTGTTCTGATGGGCAACCCTATCCATTTCTCTATACTCATCAACATCTTTATTTGTGAGTCTCCTCTTCCATGTATGCTTTTGACGACTACTACTCCCCATAGTTAGACCAAAAAGGTGATGCAAATACCTTTGGTAATAGAAAAAATCCAACCAAAAAGTGGATTTTTGCCTTCTCTAGAGACAAAACGTGATTCGCTACAACTCGAATCCCGTAAATCAACAAAAAAATGTCACTCTCTAGAGGGACCTAGAGAATATTGTTTTTAATTTCCACCAGTAAAAAGAATTGGATATCTGATAATATTGAATATCTGAAACTATTGGATATTGGATATTATCATATATCTGATATCTCCCACCAAAATTTTCCCAAAATCTCTCTCTCTCTCTCTCTCTCTCCTCTCTCTCTCTCTCTCTCTCTCTCTCTCTCTCTCTCTCTATCTCCTTCCCCCCCTCTCTCTATCTCCTTCCCCTTTCCCTTCTCTCTCTCTCTCTCTCTCTCTCTCTCTCTCTCTCTCTCACTATCTCCTTCCCCCTCTCTCTCTATCTCCTTCCCCTTTCCCTTCTCTCTCTCTCTCTCTCTCTCCTCTCTTCTCTCTCTCTCTCTCTCTCTCTCTCTCTCTCTCTCTCTCTCTCTCTCTCTCTCTCTCTATCTATCTCCTTCCCCCCCCCTCTCTCTATCTCCTTCCCCTTTCCCTTCTCTCTCTCTCTCTCTCTCTCTCTCTCTCTCTCTCTCTCTCTCCCTTAGGAATAATATTGAACATATTTAATATAAATATTTAATAATTTAATATTATACTATTATACAATAGACAAATAAATAATAATATTATAATACATGCTATTATAAAAAATTATATTATAATAGTAATGCTCTGTGATGAAACCTTAAAGCTGATGCTGCCGGAAGTGTGAAGAAAGATTTGTTTGGCAGTCAAAATCTTTTAAGGAGGTCATTAAGATAGGTAAATATTCTAGTTTTGAGTTCCCATTTTTAAATGCTATGCTATTATTATTTAATATTAATATTGAAAATATTAATTTATAATATATAAATTAAAATTAAAAAAATACTCAATTGAATTAATATTAACATAAAAAGAATACAATTTAATATAACACAATTAATATTACCATAAAAAAAATACATTTAATATGAAACTTGAATTTGAGAAAAGTAGTGCAATTGAAATTTCAAAATAGGTGGGAATTTTAAGATATCCAATATTATCAGATATCTAAAAATTTCAGATATCTGATTTTATCGGATACCCAATTAGGCTTGGTATTTGCTTTGGCAATACCAAATGTGGGTGGTCAACCCTTTAGGCATGTTTCAGGAGATAGTTTCTAATATTGAGACTTCGACCATGTAGCTGACAACTATTTTATTACCCAAAATTGATGAAACAAAAAGGGTTTCTTAAAGACATTATCAGGTTTCTATCAATATAATTGTTGTCAAATTTTGAGTTCACTAAGTAATTATTACTTATTTTTCAATTGAGTTATCTTTAAAGTCATAATTGACATACTAATTGAAAAACAACTATAACTTTCAAATTGTTGAACCTTTTTGGAAATCTGAAACATGCGTCACATTCTATGCTTTAGCTACTATAAGGGAAAAAAAAATTCAATTTGTAAAGTTTAGAATTTAGTTAAGGTGGTCAGACAAGAGAGTTTTTTATTCTGAAAAAGTTGTAATAGAAAGTTCATAAATAATTATTTATTTGGCAAAAAATTACAAAAAAATATGCGTCACATCCGTGAATGAGTCTACTACTTATATCTAGAATCTTGGGAAAATATATCATCATTTGATTGTGATTAAGGTGGTCAGACATACACGTACTTTTTATCTTTTCCCTGAATTTTTCATACTACTCGCATTGAAATCTAAAATTTTGAGCAATTAGATTAAAAAATTTCAGATAAGGGCTAGTAGTTTAGAAATTACATTCAATTTCCTACAGGTTCTATTCTTACAACTTTTTCACATAAGGTTCATAAGATGTTCAACTTTTTACGTCAAGTTGACTAACCCTGATTTTCTGATTTTTCATTGCCACTTAAGGCCATAGTTTGGTATACCATGATCCTGCACATACCCATAATTAATAATAAAAAATAAAATTACAAATTATAGTTTTGGAGATGGTTACTTCAAGACTATGATCCTACAATCATTCATCTCATGGTAACTCGATTTGATGATCTAAGTCTTACTTCAAACTAAATAATTCTTTTAAAAACTAGGTGAGTAGTAGCATGGACGCATAAAGACTTTGAGTGATATTCATTTAGTCAAAGGTTTCATCTTATAATCATTTTCAATTTGTAAAATTCTATAATGGAAAAAGGACTTCATTGGAAGGTCTATAATTATTCAAACCCTATTTAAACATGACAATGATTTTTTGTTCAAAGTAAAAAAAATAGTTTGAATATTTTCATTAGAAAAAACTCAATTTTGTGCCTTGTACCACAAGAAAGAAATATTGATGTGGAATTTCCCACTAATAATGGACATATATGATAGATCACTAATGGTGGAAGTGGCTAAAATAAATGAAACACTAGGAATATGGTCCCCTATAGTCATAGTGTTGGTGGACAATAGCATGGAAGCTAGGTAAAATAATAATGGGAAAGAGATGAAGAAGTGGATGTATAATAAAGTAAAAATAAGAATACCCCCTTGTCATGGACAAGTGCAACAAAAGGCATCCCAAACTAAGTAATAAAAATAGGCTTAGCAAACTAAGGAAAATGATTGTGTATGATATAAAGATGTACAACATTAAAAACACTATAAGAGACCTAACCTTAGCATCGATTCTTTGGATAAATTTCAAATTAAATGGCTTATTAATCATTGAATTGTGAATGTTCTCAACTGAATTTGGAGGATTAATGAACATTAAAAAAACTAGCAATCTCTTGTATAAAATTTCATTCCTCTTAATACCCCTTATTGAGATATAATTATTAGGTTGATAACCACATAGATAATTTTAACATAACATTGCATGCTACCCTCTATAGATCTTTAACTCTAAACATTGCTTCCTATTTGTTTATCTATTTGTAGTAGTGTTAATATTCAAAGTTAACAAATGAGAAAAATAAATAAACATAAACTATAATAATGACATAAAACAACACATAGTTTCTCTATGGAGAAAATCCAAATAGGTGCTCAACAAATCCAAGAAGGATAAGCTATAAGCATCATGACACTAATATAATGCAAGTATATTAATAATATACAAATTTAGTGGTTATAAACTAGTTGTTTAACATTCATTCCAAAAACCCTTTCTCCACTTTACTCATGAATATAAAACATACATAAGTACGACACAACACTTGTAGCATTACTACAAATGACCTACATCCTTGTTGCAAGTATACTTGTAACATGTATCTAACTATAGAAGCTTTCCAATATAAACATCTCAACATAATTTTGTATCATAAGATCAAAGTTATCATGGTAAAAGTACAAACCGGTGTCACACTTTTATAAAGGAAAAGGTCAACAACATGCAAATTGTTCAACTTTAACGACACAAAAGTCACATTTGTGTTTAGAATTTGAAGATGATGTAAACTGATGAAATGTGTAAAATTGGATGAAATTTATGTCTATAATTTTTTTGAATAATAATTGATATAATTTTTTAATTTTTCAAGTCCATTTTTTAATTGTTGAAAAATGCTAAAAATCTTGGGTTTAGTTCTCGTAAAAAAAGTATATGCAAATAATCTTTTTTTTCTCTGAATTCAAAATATGTTATAGATGACATGTATAGCTAGTGCATAAAAAATGATTGGTTTCCAAAGTATATTTTTTCCCATTATGACTACTCAAAATCAAAATTATCTGAAATTGACAAAAAAAAATTCATCAAATTTTCCCTATCAAATGTACATTTTTCAGAAAAAAATTTACATATTCTTGAAGAGGACTCCCTCCTCTAGTGTTAAATATAAATTTTAAATTTTTTTGTTATGATTTACTATTTTTTATCTTTTTTGAAGCAATGTCTTCTTAAATGTTAAAATACCCACTTACAATATTTTACAATTATAATATATTATCTGAAATCAAAATATTATAAAATTTATATGCCCAAAATCCTAACTCTGAGCTCTACAAAAGGGGTATTTTTAGTTTTTGAAGTAGCTTATGTTTTGATGGAGAAATAAGATGTAGAACTAAGAAGTTCTAAAAACTTCAATTTTTGCTTGTGTGGCTGCCGCATAGGATGACACATAGGCAATTTTAGTTGGACCTATTTTTGTTGGAATAGGTTTGACCAGACCAGGTTCAGCTGAAACTAGGGTCGACTAATTACGGTTGCCTTAGTGATCGAGTGCTTAAACCCTATACAAAAAGAAAATTTTTTGGAATGAAAAAATGAAAAACAAGTTGTGGAATAGATGCAAAATAATTAGTGATTTTTTAAATAAAATCATTTGGTGGAAGTTTTTTATAGTTTTTTTTTGTTCGAAAGGGAATTATGAAGGACAATTTCATCAAAAAGGTATGTTTTTTGCAATATATTTGTATATACTATTTTTGCTTTTTTTTGTGTTATTTAATTTTTTTTTAATTGAAGCATTGTTTTATTTAAAGTTTTTTAGATTGTTTTATTGGGTATATAGTTTTTGGTATGTAGGTGAATTGAAGTTTTCTATTCAATGGGGAATAAAAGGAACATAACAAAGAAATATGATCGAATAAGAGATGACAAATTAAAAGGTCATACAAAACATAATGAAGATCAACATGTTGAAGTAGAGGAAGAACATATTGATATTGAAGAAGATGCAATTTAAGTAGGAGAACAAATTGTGTAGTTCTCAACGTGGAAACATATCATTTGACATGGGAAATTTGATGGAGATGAATGAAGACACACTTTTTAGTCAAGTTTCATCTGAACAAATGGTATCTAAAAGTACATTTAAATTGCATTGCAAAAAAATTTGGGATGAATATTTTGAAAATAAAAGCATGTTTGGAAGAGCACAATTATTTGTAAGGTTATTCAGGAAAAGAGAGAGATGAATCCTCTTTTGGAGTTATTGGGTGTTGATAACAAGAAAAGCTCTACGGATAATGTTAATCAGACAATAGTTTAAAATTTACAAGATGCATTAACCAACATTAAGAACACAAATCGAGGGAGCCGATTTAAGTGTTGCACGTAGAGTGTTGATAACTACAAAATCTAGTAGGAAGTTGACACAGAGAAAATAAGTTTGTGCATCTTTCGATTTTAATGCAAGTATCTAGAAGAACTGTTCAAAGATATATCAGGAGGAGAAATATGTTAGATGAAAATATTGAAAAGAATTGGGTAAATATTTGTAGACTTCCTCGAAAAGACAAATTTTTTGAAGATGTAAAAAGACAAGTCATTGAATATTGGACTAATTGCTCCCATTGTTTCTTCCAATAGAAGAGATACTATACAGATGAAAGATGAAGAGACAGGTATGAAATATGAACATCCAAAACATTTTATAGATATAACACAAAGTGAATTATTTCAAGCATTCAAGCAATAGTTTTTAGATGTGAAAATATGTTAGAGAATATTTGAGAGGTTGCATCCCATCTTTGTAAACAGAAATAAGGTATGCAAAACTTGTTGTTGTCGAAATCATGTTGAATTTCATCTATACTTGCAATCATATAAAAAGGTTATGGTAGTAATTAATCTAGATATGCTTATCCCTGTAAGTACGACACAATTTGTGAAGTCTATTTTATGTGATAAATCAGAAGATTTAGATGAGTTCAAAGTACAATGTATAAATAATACATGCAATGATTGTGGATATTTGCATGGATTTCCACTACAAATTGAGACTATTGATGTTTCAATGCTAGTTTTGTGAAAAAGATTTGAATATGAGACATACCAAACTAAGATAGGAGATGAATCCAAAAAAATTGCATTGAAGAGATGTGAATTTCCCTACCTTGAGTTAATGACCAGATTTCGTACTATGATATATCCACATATCCAACATTTTCATGGAGCACGATGGCAAGCCAAACAGTTTCGTGATTCCAAAAATTATTTTCGACCTAGTTGTACTCTTTCAATTGTAGATTTCTCTAAGAACTATACATTTTCCCCTCAATTTAGAGCTTCAAGGTCAATATTATCATTCTAAACAAGTTGTGATATTTGTGCAAGTGATCTACAAACATGCACAATTTTATTTGGATGGGATAGAAAGTATTGATCAAAATGAGCACATTATCATCAAGGAGGTTCATTTCTATATAAGTGATGATATGAGCTATGTGGCTCATTGTTTTTGCAATGTTTTTTGAAGATCTTGTGAATCATGGGATAAAGGCTTCACAACACTAGATATGGTCTGATGGTTTTGCATGTAAGTACATGTGCATTTCAATTCATTTTCATTCTCATCTTTTTTTAAGTTATTAAATTTGTGTACACATCATGAACTATATTTTTAAATCATATCTTATGTATGTATATGTATGTGCATGTGTGTATACAATGTTAACAAGCAAGACAATTTAAATATGCAAAAGCTTATAATTGGTTAGCCACACAATATGCTAGACACAATGTTAAGTTTTTGTGGAACTTCTTTGAAAGTGGTCATGGAAAAGGGGAGCACAACGGAGCAGGGAGCATGTGTAAAACATGCACTTTGCCAACATGAACTTTTAGGTACATGTATTTATGATATTTGAAATTATTTATAATATCTTGAAAGGAACTTCTAGATCCATTTTCTTTAAACTAATTTACTTCATGTAAATTGACATGTTGTAAATAGGTAACATGATAAAGAATGTGAATAAAAATGTTGAATGGTGCCAAAGTCATTTTGCTGGTCAAGACACCCAATACAACAAACATTGTTTTTGCGAAGTGAAAGGTAACATTTATTTCAATTCAATTTTATTGATCATATGTGTTTTTCACTTTTATCATGTAATTGTTGATCTTATTTAATGTGTGTAAATTTCAATTTTTGTTCATATTTGTATCAGATATAGATCGATCCAATCCTTACAATTGTCAAATAATTGGTGGGTATCATAAATTTACATAAACTAATGACTATAGGACAACACAGGCTGCCATTGATTCAAGTAAGAGAAAAATCACGTTTTTGTGCTGATTGTGTTGAGGACAATCCAATGAGTGAATGTGAGAATATTTCAAATGGATATGTTTCACGATGGGATATGAAGGAGTTGATCAAAATGTCTCCTTATGAAGATGTAGACATTGACACAAACATTCATGATCCTATATATTCAACTGTTTTGAATGTGTTTCTGATTTAGTTGTTACAAGTGTGTGCACATGTACATGTATATTATTTTAATAATTTCAATTTATCACAAGTTGTGATCAAATTATTTATATCTTTTTATTTAATTTTCAAATTGCATGGACATTTGTACACATGTACGGGTGATAATTTTTTCCGTGGTTGTGAATCCTAACAATGCAGAAAGTGTAGATTATTATCTTCTAAGATGCTTCAAAGAAAAATATAATTTGTCAGAAGCAATTGTAGATGGTGATGGGACAATCATATTTAACTAGTTCAGCTATTATTGAAGGAACATATTATCAGTAAATGAAGATAGACCAAAATGGTGTTCAATTTGTTGAATACATGGTTTAAAAAAAAGTTCTACATTACAGTCATTTGGTTATAGCGACAAAGTTTCAATTCGAGACATTGCCAAAAAGAGGACATGGAAACCAAAAGTGGAGGTTGCCTATTGAAGAACATGAATTTTTTTTGGAGATAATAAAAGATAGAGAGGATCCAAACTATATGTATCAGGAGCTCTAGCATAAACTCAAGTTTTTTTTTTATATTTCATACTTTCATAATTTCACAATTGAACTCAAGTGTTTTTCTTAGCTTAGAACTCATAAATAATGTTACAATTTGGATATTGGATATGCTTTTATATATAATTATGCATGTTTGATTCAATTATGCATGATTGGACAATAATACTTGATCTTTATATATAATTATGACTTGTATGTCCCCTTAAGACATCCCCTTAATATATATTAGATTAATTATATGACATTAACTCTAGATTGATTACTAGTTAGATTAAGTTTATGGTAAATTAGGTAATCTAATAAAATGATTTTAAGCATGTTGTTATGTATGCTAAATGATACACATATGTTTTTATTTATGCTAAGTCATGTGGTTAAATATTATGTTCAAGTGTGTATGTAATTTTTATATTTATACATGTTCTTAAATATGTATGCTTTGATGGTTCAATTAAATGTACATGTGCTTTGATGTGTACATGCTTTGATGGTTCAATTATGCACTCTTGGTTCAATTATGTATGCTTTGATTTATGCTTTTATTCATGTGTTGTTATGTATGTTTTGATGATTCAATACAACATATTCAAGTATAATATATATATATATTTATATATATATATATATATATATATTATATATATATATATATATATATATATATATATATATATATATATATATATATATGTTAGATTACATTTATTATTTTATGTCCTTAGACCCCTTAAATCCCATTAGGACCCATTAATTTACACATTAGAAGGTCATAAAGCATGTCTTAAGGGGTCCTATGAACCCTTAAGACACACTTTATGGTTCTAATGTGTCTTAATGTGCCAAAATGTTTTGTAAGGAGTCTCAATAGGTCCTAACGGGTCCTAGGACCCCTTACGACCTATTTCGACACATTACGACACTTTAGAACCATAAAGTGTGCCTTAAGGAGTCATAGGACCCCTTAAGGCACACTAATGGTTCTAATGTGTATTAACATGTCAAAATGTGTCGAAATGGGTCGTAAGGGGTCGTAGGACCTGTTAGGACCCATTGAGACCCCTTACAACCATTTTGACACATTTATGTTTCCAAAGTGTCAAAATGTGTCGAAATGAGTTGTAAGGGGTCTTAGGACCCCCTTAAGACACATTAATGGTCCTTACGACATAGTTTGACACTTTAGAACCATAAGTGTGTCTTAAGGGGTCATTGGACCCCTTAAGAGATTTTATGGTTCTAATGGGTATTAATGTGTCAAAATGGTCCATAAGGGATATTAATGGGTCCTAACAGGTCCCTAGGACTCCTTATGCCACATTTTGACATATTATGACACATTTTGACACATTAATACACATTAGAACTATTAATGTGTCTTAAGTGGTCCTATGACCCCTTAAGGCACACTTTATGTTTCAAAAGTGTTGAAATGTATCGAAATGAGTCCAAAGGGGTCCTAGGACCCCTTAAGACACATTAATGGTCCTTACGACACTTTTTGACACTTTAGAACCATAAAGTGTGCCTTAAGGGGTCATAAGACCCCTTAAAGACACTTTATGGTTCTAATGTATATTAATGTGTTGAAATGGATCTTAATGGGTCCTAATGGGTCTTAGGAACCCTTTAAGACCCATTGAGACACATTAGTACCAGTTTTGACACATTAATACACATTAGAACCATAAAGTGTCTTAAGGGGTCCTATGACCCCTTAAGACACACTTTATGGTTCTAAACTGTCGAAATGTGTCATAATGTGTCAAAATGTGTCGTAAGGTGTCTTAATGGGTCCTAGGATCCCTTACAAACACATTTAGACATATTACGACACATTTCGACACATTAATACACATTAGAACCATAAAGCATGCCTTAAGGGGCCATATGACCACTTAAGACACATTAATGGTTCTAATGTGTATTAATATGTCAAAATGTGTTGAAATATGTCGTAATGTGTTGAAATGTGTCATAAGGGATCATAGGACCCGTTAGGACCCATTAAGATCCCTTATGGTCCATTTTGACACATTAATACCCATTAGAACCATAAAGTGTCTTAACTATGACCCCCTTAAGGCACATTTTATGTTTCTAAAGTGTCAAAATGTGTCAAAATGAGTCGTAAGGGGGTCCTAGGACCCCTTAAGACACATTAATGGTCCTTACGACACATTAATACACTTTAGAACCATAAAGTGTGGCTTAAGGGGTCATAGGACCCCTTAAGACACTTTATGGTTCTAATGGGTATTAATGTGTTCAAAATGGGACATAAGGGATCTTAATGGGGTCCTAACGGGTCCTATGACCTCTTATGAAACATTTCAACATATTATGACATATTTTGACACATTTCGACACATTAATACACATTAGAACCATTAATGTGTCTTGAGTGGTCCTATGCCCCTTAAGGCACACTTTATGTTTTGAAAGTGTCAAAATGTGTGATAACGACCATTAATGCATCTTATTTTATGACTCATTTCGACACATTTTTGACACTTTAGAGCCATAAAGTGTGCCTTAAGGGGTCATACGACCCCTTAAAACATATTATAGTTCTCATGTGTATTAATGTATCAAAATGGGTCTTAATGGATCCTAACAGGTCCTAGGACCCCTTAAGACCCATTGAGACACATTATTACCCATTTCAAAACATTAATACACATTAGAACCATAAAGTGTCTTAAGGGGTCCTATGACCCCTTAAGACACACCTTTATGGTTCTAATGTGTATTAATGTGTCGAAATGGGTCATAAGGGGTCTTAATGGGTCCTAACAGGTCCTAGGACCCATTATGACACATTTAGATAGATTATGACACATTAATACACATTAGAACCATAAAGTATGTCTTAAGGGGTCATAGGACCAGTTAAGACACATTAATGGTTCTAATGTGTATTAATGTGTTAAAATGTGTCGTAATGTGTCAAAATATGTCATAAGGCATCCTAGGACCCGTTAGGACCCATTAAGATCCCTTATGGCCCATTTTGGACACATTAATACCCATTAGAACCATACAGTGTCTTAAGGGGTCCTATGACCCCTTAAGGCACACTTTATGGTTCTAAAGTGTTGAAATGTGTCAAAATGAGTCGTAGGGGGACACATTTTGACACATTGTCAACACTTTAGAACCATAAAGTGTGTCTTAAGGGGTCATAGGACCCCTTAAGAAAGTTTATGGTTCTAATGGATATTAATGTGTTGAAATGGGCCATAAGGGATCTTAATGGGTCCTAACGGGCACTAGACCCCTTATGACACATTTTGACACATTTTGGAAATTAATACACATTAGAACCATTAATGTGTCTTAAGTGGTCATATGACCACTTAAGAGACATTAATGGTTCTAATGTGTATTAATGTGTTGAAATGTGTTGAAATGTGTCATAAGGGGTCGTAGTGCCCATTAGGACCCATTAAGTTCCCTTATGGCCCATTTCAACACATTAATACACATTAGAACCATTAATGTGTCTTAAGGGACCCTATGACCCCTTAAGGCACATTTTATGGTTCTAATGTCTCAAAATGAGTCATAACGTGTTAAAATTTGTCGTAAGGGGTCCTAGGACCCATTATGATCCCTTATGGCCCATTTCGACACATTAATACACATTAGAACCATAAATGTGCCTTAAGGGGTCGTAGGACCTTTTAACACAATTTGTGGTTTTAAAGTGTCAAAATGGGTTGTAAGGGGTCCTAGGACCCATTAAGACCCCTTTATGACACATTTTGACACATTAATACACATTAGAACCTATTAGGACCCATTAGGAACCATTAGGATCCCTTAATGTTTCTTAAAGGGCCCTATGACCCCTTAAGGCACACTTTATGGTTCTAATGTGTTTAAAATAGGTCGTAAGGGGTCCTAGGACACTTGTGAGGGATCAATCTGATCATCTATAATAAATGTAGTGAAAAGTTGATGTGATAAAAGAGGAGCCTAGGTAGGGGGAGGTGCATAATCACCAATTGCATTCTACTGAGGAGCTATAGATGGTGTAGGAATATCCTCATCTCTCCTGTACACCCTGGGCACCCGATCCAGTAGAATCTCACAAAAGAATGTGTTCAACATGTGTTGAGGTCTGACTCAGAGGAAATCCCCATGACTTTCTATAAAGCCTTTATATGCATAAAGTAGATCACTATATAAACATGCACCCAGATGGCGCAAAGAAGCAACATCTGATAAAGAAAAAACCTCAAGGGGAGATGGTATATTTTTCTATTTGGTATGGATCATCTGTTTTGGAGGATGCAGGTGTAGGAATGGTAGTACAAGAATGTAAAATGTATCTCCTACATCAGTCAAATGACATCTTGTGAACCTTTGTAGTGATACTCGCAATACTAGGAATACATAGCCTTCCTAGTGTCATCTGGTACACTCTGTCCTGCAGCTGTCATTTCCTAACCTTTTAGAATAACCAAAAGGTTTGGACCCACATTTTCCCACTTATTAGCAAGCACAGTGGCATCAATTGTCTTGAATATGTCTGATAGATGTCCCCTCCCCTAACCAGCATAACTGGAAAATCTATACATAATCAACCTCATGATGCAAATGGAATTCTACAAATAATTGTTTGTAGAAATATAATGGAAGCTCATCCTTCTGGGGCCACCTATGATGAGCAGCCAACCAACAAGGACATATAAAAGGTGCAATGGGGTCATCTCTACACTTGGTAATCATGTAGTCCTCTGGACTTTCAAGCCCTGTCTATATAATGAAGAAACATAGTCTTCACCATAGCGATGGAGACCTCAAAGTCGATTTGTCTGTACTTCACAGTGCCAGTAACACTGTGATACAAAGAAATATAAAAAGTATCAATATTGATGCTATCATAATGGTTATATGATTCAACTATCTGAATCATACGAACCAACTCCTCTCTAATACTATTCACCCTATCCCTATTAGGGAGGGTGGTAAATGTCTTAATAGTACAATCGAGAAACCTCAATCGAATGAGTCAATCTAGCAATAGTATCTGAAAACAAACTTCTCTCTCTCCTCTCTAGAATATGTAGACCTAAGTGTAGAGTGGACACTACCATCCCCTTGAACACTAGCATCTCCTAATGATGTAGATGCTTCCCAGAACGAGATGCCATGTATGATATATAGAGAAAATGTATATGCACGAAAGTATGTAGATAGGGATATGTATATAAATATCTGTACATGCATACAAATATATGTCCAATATAAATAAAAAACAATATAATTTTTAAAGCATGTGCATGTACACATGTTATGATCATCTAGAGAATTTGTAATCTAGCTATATATAGGTTGAATGAAATATCTTACATGTACATATAATTTAAAAGTTCAACATGACAAAAAAATGAATGATATCTAAAGTATACATATGGTTCATTATATTCAAGACTAGACAAGTGTTAACTAGGTTTGAAGTACATGTGGAACTTAACTCTAGGTTAGTTCTAAGTAAATGACTATCTGTTGACTAGTTCATTAAAACTAGGAGACGAACAAGTAACCTGGTTAGTTGTAGGTTTGAAGTATGGTTAACTTCACCCTGAACTACATGTATGTATAGTGATGTTTTTAAATACATAGTTCGTTATGTTTGAAGTATGGTTAACTTCACCTGAACTACATGTATGTATAGTGATGTTTTTAAATACATAGTTCGTTATGTGTGTGTGTGTGTGTGTGTGTGTGTATACACACACACACATGGGAATTTAATTAAACATATAATATTTGAAATGATTGAAAGTGAACTTGTTACAGTTTACAAATTAACTTGAAATTTAAATTTATGTACAAATTTAATCTAGAAACATGACAAAAAGCTGATTGATATTTAATAATTCAAGCATATTTAAATGCACATGTGCACATGTGTACATATACATGTAAATCACAAATTTATACAACTTTTGAAAACATATATAAATAAATTTCATAAATGTACATGTTTGTGGTTAAGGTTATTCTAGAAATTAACTAGGTTTGAAGAATGAAACTAACTAGTCTAGGTAACTAACTAAATTTCACTAGGTATATTTTTAAAACTAAGTTCAAGAAGTTAGGTTAACTAGGTTGACTAGGTTAAAGTTATGTTTGGTCAAGTATGGTTAACTAGGTTAAATCTAAGTTTGACTAAATTTTAAAACTAAGTTTGAAATATATAGAACTTTAACTGCCTGGTATTTAAGTAATTTTGAATAGGTTTGAATTACACATAGTTAACTCATGAACTAACTAAATTTGAATAATATCTCTAGAGCTAAGGTTAAGTAGGTTAGTTTGATAAATTTGACTAAATTGAAAAGTTAAGGCTAACTAGGTTAGTTAGATCTACAATTAACTAGGTTAACTACAGTTAAAACTAAGTCAACTAGATTTCAATTATGGTTAGTTCTAACTAAACTATGTATCTAGTGATGCTTTTACATGTAACGTAAATTATATGGCCCGAATAAATTACTAATGTTTCAAATGATTCAAAGTGAACTTGTTAAACATTTTACATTAACATTTAAAAATTAAATATGAACTACTGATTTAATCTAAACATGAAAAAAAATTGAATGATAAATTTATAATCCAAGCATAAATTTATATATGTATGTGTGTGTACATGTACACAAATCACATTTCTATGTAACTCACATAAATAAAACATAAACACGTACATGATTAAAACTTTATTCTAGATTAATTAGGTTTCAAGTATGGAACTAACTAGGTTTACTAAATTTCACTATGTTAACTAAGTTAAGTAGGTTTGAAGTACATCAAGGTTGATTAGGTTAACTAAGTTTGACTAAGTTAACTAGGTTAACTATGTTTTGTTCAGGTATGGTTAACTAGGTTATCTAAGTTTGACTAAGTTAACTAAGTTTGAAATATGAAACTAACTAAGGTTAAAATTAATTTTGTATAGGTTTGAATGATATTTAAACTATGTTAACTAAATTTGAATAAGATAGCTAAAAGTTAACTAGATATTAACAAAAAATTAGCTAAGTTAAACTAAGGTTAACTAAGATTAAACTAAGATTAACTAAGTCAACTAGATTTCAACTATGGTTAACTAATGATAACTATATTAAATAAAACATATTAATTAACTTTAACAATCTAACATAACAACAAATTATCCTAATAATCATTAAATTAATTAATATGCGTACATACGTAATGAAAAAACTTTTAAAAAATAATTTTTTTTAAAAAAAAAACCTACCAGGTTTGGTAGAAAGTCTCAAGAGCTTCTCAATCTCTGGAAACCACTATAGATGAAATGATGAGCTTAGAGCCTATGGGGAGAATATATAGGTTTTCCCTATTTCGGCCGAAACCTAGTTCGGTCGAAACCGGTTCGGCCGAAACGTGTCGGTTGTCCTCTATTGCGACACAAGTTCGTACGTTTACCCTATCAAATGTGGGATGATTAGTAGTAGACATGCTAACACCATTATAAATATTCATCAACAAAAATTTGGATCACAATATCAAAGTTATCAAATGTAAGATGAATAGTAGTAGACATGCTAACACCATTAGAATACTCCTTTTAACAAATTAGGGGGACATGGGGATTCAAATCAAGTCTTCTTATGAAAGGAAGTAAGGATGTAGATGCGACCTTGGTATGCAAATAAGTTAGGAAACCCCTGAAAGGACAAATGATGGTGTTTCCACTTTCCCTCATCATTCATATGTGTGTTTGCCACACGTTTTCCAAACCTTTCTATGTTATGTACCTTAATGCTAAATTATATGGAAACATGTACCATTATTTTCTCTATTCCTTTCAAACTTCTATATTCTATATTAACGACTAATTAGAATTTGTAACATCTTAAGCCCAAAATTCTTAAATATCTTTATCCATTCTTTCCTTTACCATACTAAAATTTATTATTTTGAGCTTTACAAAACTCTCTTTTTTCTTTATTCTTATTAATTTTTTGAATGAATAAATCCAAGACAATAAAATTTTCATTTATTTTTTAATTTTTCCTATCCCTTATAGACCATATCATGCATAGGTCTTACCCCACATTAATCATAGTTATAAAATTTCAATCACTTTGTCTTTTATAATGCTTTAATGTTTAGGACCATTATATCTTCAATTATATCCTTGTACTTCCAATCACATTTTTTCTACTACATGTTCATAAACTATAATTCCTTTATTAAATATATCTAGCCTTGACTTTTGCAATGCTTGCAATCCCACTCTCTTAAGGCTATGCACACCATATTGCTTATCTCCAATATTATCCCCTACTCTCCTTCTACTTTGAAGGAAAAGATAATGGGACATCCTTGAGGGAAACACCTAATTTTTACCCCCTCATTTTTTTATATAATATTTAATAAAAATCTATTTATCATTTCCAAAATAACCCTCATATAATTTTATGTATTTCTCCCACTTCTACTTAAACTAATTACATCATATTCAATCAATTTATTAAAGGCATATATTCCCCTTTACATTTCCACACATCTATCTTAACCGATTTATTTTATGAAGATCTCTTGGGCCTTCACAACCATACTTGGCTATCTCTATGTAGGCTTACTCAAATCATATCTTTTTTCTAAGCTCATGTCTAACCATAGTTAGCTTCCTTTGTGTATGAATCTTTATAGCCATGTTTAGTTCTATTGTACAAGCTCCTATATCTATGCTACCTCATTCATAACCTTACTCCATTATGAACCCCATTACCCCTCAATAGTTTTACCAATAGTCAATTTAATCTTGAACATGCTCGTTTAAAGTCACATTTCATAAAAATCAAAGTAAGATCTTCTAGCATATACATGTACAACTACCCACATAAAAGACATTCTTAACTTCTATTGTACACATCTATTATTATAACTCTATGCACAAATATCGTATGTCAACTCATCTACAAATTATCATTCACTTCAAATCGAAATGCATGTTACTGGAGGCTTCACGAGTTCAAGCTCCCAAATGTCCCTTTGACATTTTTCTTTTCACTCTTTTAAAAAATGACAAGTTTAGCATTAATTGAGATGTGCTAATAGATATAGATGAACAATGTCATTAAGTAGATGCCATATTCACTTGAATACACTACAACAATGTGTAGAAGACCATACCCCTCATCATAAGTGCACGCTTTTGAATGTCATTGACTATTACTAGAAATACGAACTTTGAAAATACATTTTTTTTGGCAATATAGAACCTCTTCTAAGAAACTCCCAACCTTTTGAGATTTCTTTTAACAATGCTTATACAATCTCAACTCCCACATTCAATTTACTTGATTTGTGGTCTTAAAATAATGAGAACAACTATTTTAAAATAAAATTAAAGCAATCAAATAACATGCTTTAGGTTTTTTTGAAATCAATTATTAAATAAAAACACGCATTATGTTTCTTTGAAATCAATTATTAAATAAAAAACACCGAATTAAAATAACAATGCAATGGAAAGAGATTTGTTCTACCTACTTTATGAAAACTATTTTTATAGCCTAAAATATAGTTCAAACCAGCATCAAAGTGATTGATACAAATATTTAACTCTTAATGCTATGACATAGAGGAGATAGACCGCTAGGTGATACAGGTGTCAATAATTGTTATGGTAGGTGGACAAAAAAGGTCTTATAGTTGTGCATTAAAATTGTCATGTATATCCTTATTCTCGAAAAGATTCTTCCAAATTTCTAAAAAATAACTAATCATGTGATGCCACATCAGCACACTAGACATGACTTAGTGCATACCTACTAGTCTTATCACCTCTTGGGGCCATTTTAGACATTTTCACAAAAATGCATGCTGATGTGGCATTATATTTGACCATGTAAACAAATAAAATTTTCAAATAAACTACATGAAAGATAGATTGATGTACAAAATTGACAATAATTTGATATATCTACATAAGATTTTAAGAAGCACAAATACATGACATGACAAATAGATTGATCTACAAAATTGAAAATAATTTGAAACATTCTTAAAAGATTTTAAAAAAGACAGAATTAGGATGCACACAATTGAGCACTCACAGGGCTACTAAAGTAAAAATATGAAAATATAAAACGATGCAAACTTGTTCCAAGCAATTGGCAACAAATCTACACCATTCACTGCACTATATTTCTTAATTAATGAAAAAAATTAAGGATAAAAATTGTGTGATGCATCTTTGTTTGCACAGTCAAGTACAAAATGCACCATTTACTTTTTTTTGGAAATTTGGAAAACACGGAAATTTTACGAAATTTTCAATATATATTCTTCATAATTGAAATGATTTATGATACAAAATCAATAAAAAAACTGAAAAAATCACTATATTTATTTACAGATCTCAAAAAACAGTAAATTAATATTTTAGTTTTACAATACATTCTAGATAGCCGGCCCCACCTAATTCAACCGTGCTTCATACGTAAGACGCATTTCCTCATCGTCCTCGTCATCTGTGACTCCGTACTTGTTCCCAATTTTAGTCAAACACTCGTACGCTTCATACATCGAAGACCTTTCTTCCGGATTACATCTCACACACCTTGAACTCACCTCAACTACTT
>BSBK01003009.1:5000-145440 GCA_027943335.1 Chamaecyparis obtusa | reverse complement strand
ATAGCTCAAGTGTGTCTGAAGGGGTACTACAACCCCTTAGGACACACTGAGGGTTCCAATGTGTCAAAAGGGGTCATGGAGACTTCCTATGGGTCCTAATGCATGATAAGGCATACTATGAGCCCTAGCAAGTCCCTATGACCCCTTTTGGCACATTTGAATACTCCAAGTATGTCTGAAGGAGTTGTAGGACACCTTAGGACACACTTGAGGGTTCAAATGTGTCAAAAGGGGTCATGGGGACTTCTTAGGAGTCCTAACACGTGATAAGGTGTACTAGGACCCCTAGAAAGTCCCCATGACCCCTTTTGACACATTTGAACCCTCAAGTGTTTCTGAAGGAGTCGTAGGACCCCTTAGGACACACTTGAGGGTACCAATGTGTTGAAAGGGGTCATGGGGACTTCCTAGGGGTCCTAACGCATGATAAGGTGTACGAGGAACCCTAGGAAGTCCCCATGACCCCTTTTGACACATTTGAACCCTCAAGTGTGTCCGAAGGGGTTGTAGGACCCCTTAGGACACACATTGGGGGTTCTAATGTGTCAAAAAGGGTCATGGGGACTTCCTAGGGGTCCTAATGCATGATAAGGTGTACTAGCACTCCTAGGAAGTCCCCATGATCTGTTTTGACACATTTGAACCCTCAAGTGTGTCTGATGGGGTCGTAGGACCCCTTAGGACACACTTGAGGGTTCCAATGTGTCAAAAGGGGTCATGGGGACTTTCCTATGGGTCCTAACATGTGATAAGTCATACTTGGACACCTAGGAAGTCCCCATGACAAATTTTGACACATTTGAACCATCAAGTGTGTCCAATGGGGTCCTATGACCCCTAGGACACACTTGAGGGTTCTAATGCTTCAAAAGGGGGTCATGTGGACTTCCTAGGGGGTCCTATCACATGATAAGGTGTAGTAGGACACCTATATAGTCCGCATGACACCTTTTAACACATTTGAACCCTCAAGTGTGTCCAAAGGGTTCCTACGACCCCTTACGACATAGTTGAGGGTTCCAATGTGTCATTAGGGGTCATGAGACTTTCTAGGGGTCATAACATGTGATAAGGCATACTAGGACCTCTAGGAAGTCCCCATGACCCCTTTTGACACATTTGAATGCTCAAGTGTGTTCGAAGGGGTCATAGGACCCCTTAGGAAACATTTGAGCATTCCAATGTGTCAATAGGGGTCATCGAGACTTCTAGGGGTCCTAACACATGATAAGGCATACTAGGACCCGTCGAAAGTCCCATCACCCCTTTTGAAACATTTGAATGCTCAAGGGTCTTCGAAGGGGTTGTAGGATCCTTAAGACACACTTGAGCATTACAATGTGTCAATAGGGATCATGACAACTTCCTAGGGGTCCTAACACATGATAAGGTGTACTAGGACCCTAGCAAGTCCCCATGACCCCTTTTGAAACATTTGAATGCTCAAGTGTGTCTGAAGGGTTTGTAGGACCCCTTATGACACACTTGAGAATTCCAATGTGTTAATAGGGGTCATGGGGACTTCCTAGGGGTCTTAACATGTGATAAGACATACTGGGACCCCTAGAAGTCCCCATGATCCATTTTAAAAAATTTCAATGCTCAAGTGTGTCCGAAGGGGTCGTAGGACACACTTGAGAATTTCAATGTGTCAATAGGGGTCATGGGGACTTCCTAGGGGTCCTAACATGTGATAAGGTGTACTAGGACCCCTAGGAAGTCCCCATGTCCCCTTTTTACACATTTGAATGCTCAAGTGTGTCCAAAGGGGTCGTAGGACCCCTTAAGCACACTTGAGCATTCCAATGTGTCAATAGGGGTCATGGAGACTTCTTATGCATTGTAATGTGTGATAAGGCATATAAGGACTCTTAGGAAGTCCCGATGACCCCTTTTTAAACATTTGAATGCTCAAGTGTGTCTAAAAGGGTCGTAGGACCCCTTAGGACACACTTGAGCATTCCAATGTGTCAATAGTGGTCATGGGGACTTCCTATGGGTCCTAATGCATGATAACGCATACTAGGACCCCTAGGAAGTCCCCATGACCCATTTTGACACATTGAATGTTCAAGTGTGTCTGAAGGGGTCATAGGACCCCGTAGGACACACTTGAGCATTCCAATGTGTCAATAGGGGTTATGGGGACTTCCTAGGGTCCTAACATGTGATAATGCATACTAGGACCCCTAAGAAGTACCCATGACCCTCTTTGAAACATTTTGATGCAGGAGCATCTTGGGTCTTTGGCAATCTTGCATCAACCAAAAACATTTTCTAATTTCTATACCTGTTTGCTGTAGTTTTCTTTATAATATTTTCATTTGATAGTTTCATGGTGTGTGAAGCTTACATCATGTTGGAGACCTATTTGGGAACCTTCTCCTATGAGCACATCAAGTTTTGATGGATTGTTTCAAGTTACATCTATTTTCCTTGCCGTCGAACAGTGTTTTCCTGTAGTTTTGGTGCTGATTGTTCATGTTGGTTCTCTTGATCCATAAGGAATATTATTTTTAAAAATTAAGAGCTTAAAAGGGACCTAAATTAATATCATTCCCAAAGAGCACATCTTCCAATTAATTATGAGTCAAATTTATGGCCTTTTTGGCACATGACCTATTTTCTACCAGCTTTCACGTCTGAGCTGTTACTGCAGTTTTGGGGCTGATTGTTCATGTTGGAGACCTTGATCTATAAGGAATTTTATTTTACACACTTAAGGACTTAAATTGGACCTAAATTAATATCATTTCCCAAGAGTAAAAACTCCAATTCATTATGAGTAAAAATTTATGCCTATTTTGCCTCAAGACCTATTTCCTACCAGTTTTTGGGTGAAACATGTGGTGTTTCTTCTTGCGATGTTCCATGTGCTCATATGGGACCTTGCGCACTTAAAGGAATGTTCTTGGGTCAAGTTAGGATCTAAATCAAAAGGTGAATCAATTTATATTTATTAGAGCATTAGTTTTGGTTTAAATCTTGAGACTGGACCTATATTGTAATTAAATGCCTGACTGGCCGACCTGTGGCTTAGCTGGCTATATAAGGGGTCTAGATTGATGTAGTAGAGCATCATGGGAAAGATATAGGAAGGATTATCAAGATACATTATTGGAGAAAAAGATAAGATGCAAGCTGTAATTCTAAATTCATAATTCTCATTGTATAAGGCTGAAACCCGGAAGGTCTCACAGCCGAGCATGTTGAAAGAAATAATATAATTCTTTGTTGTTTCTGCTAGTTGATTGTCTCATATCCATTGTGTTTCCATTTATTTCATATGATATTATATTTCTTCGATTGTGTAACTTTGATCAAGGGCTTGTTGTGGATTCAAGTGGACTCAATTCTGCTTGATTCTGCTTGTATCTACCCTGCCCCTACATCAAGTGGTATCAGAGCCAAGTTTTTTCTTATGGATTGGATCATGGAGAACCTTATTGGATTTGGTTGTAGGGTGGAAGATCTGAGATCTGAACTATAACTTGCAGAAGGTTATGATCTTGCTGGAACCTAATTGTCAAGATGGTTTGTGGTAGAGGAAATGATAATGCTATCTTGGATATGTTGAGGCAAATTGCAACTAGGCTTGAAACTGTAGAGACAACCTAGAGAAGAGGAGCACATCTTGAAGATGTTAGTGATGAAGAAGAAGAAGCAGCACCAAATGCTGAACCTAAAGTTGAACAAGATGAGGAAAGACTTTTGAGAGTTTTGTCTAAGGCTAACTCCAAACCTGCAGTTGAAGTTTCTTGCTATGATGGAAGACTTGAGATTGATACACTTTTGGATTGGATCTCTAAGATGGATAAATACTTTGAGTATGAAGGTACTCCTAATAATAAGAAGGTTAAGATAGCAGTCACAAAGTTGAAAGGGCATGCATCTCTTTGGTGGGATCATTTGCAAACTGAGAGACAGAAGAGAGGAAAAGAAAAGATCGAAACATGGATGAAGATGATTGGAAAGATGAAGAAGAAGTTTCTTCAAGCTAACTACCAAGTTAGTCTGATGAGAAAGATGCAAAATCTGAGATAAAAGGACATGAGTGTGAAAGAATATACTACGGAATTTTACAAATTGGATATCAGATCTAGACATGTGGATGTTGAAGTTGAGAAGGTGGCTAGATATCTGAATGGCCTAAGGACATCTATTCAAGATGAGATTAGTTATGTGAAGATTGATAGTGTGGAAGAAGCATACCAATTTTCTTTGAAGGCTGAAGAAAGATTGACAAAAAGACATGATCAAAGACAAAGAGGAAGAGGTGGCAGATTTCAGAGAAGTAGAGGTAGATCTAATGGAGAAAGTAGTAGATCTAAAAATTTAGTGCAAGATAAAGGATGGAAAGATGAGCCTACTAAAAGAGGTAATTACTCTAGAGGTAGCTATACTATTTACTCTAGGAATAAAAATAATGGTAGAAGGGAAGAGAAATCTTGGTTTAAAGGTACTGGTTACAAATGTGGTGAAGAAGGACATAGAGCTTTTGAATGTACTAACTCTAGAAAGAAGACTGGAGGTAATGGTAGAAATAATTTGGCTTGTGAAGAAGTTGAGGAAATGTCTAATGAACTTGAACATGGTGAGAACTTGATGCTAAGAAGTATCTTGTGGAATGAAGAGGCTGATGATGAACCTATTTTGAGGAAAATTTTGTTCAGAACCAAATGTAAGATTGCTGATAAATGTTGCAAGGTAATCATTGATAGTGGAAGTTCTGATAATTTGGCATCTGAAGAGCTGGTTAGCAAATTGCAGTTGTAAAGATTGAAACATCCTAAGCCTTACCATATTGCTTGGATCCAGAAGGAGCATAAACTACTTGTAAGTGAACAATGCCTTGTTAAATTCAAAATTGGGAATTATCATGATGAAGACTTGTGTGATATTATGCCTATGGATTGTTGTCATATTCTTTTGGGTAGACCTTGGTAGTATGATAGGAAAGCTTTGTATGATGGTAGATTGAATCAATATACTATTTGGATGGATGGAAAGAAACAAGTGTCATTGCCTTTGATAGAGAAGTTTGGTGAAAGTCACTGTACCACAGTCAGAGTATGTTTGGTTGATGGTAAAAAGTTTGCAAGAGAAATGAAAGAACAAAATGTTTGCTTTGCTTTTATTCCAAGAAAGACTGAGAAACAAGATGAGTTAGAACATGCACCTGAAGTTAAGCCTTTACTGAATGAATTTTATGACATCATTTCTGATAATGTACCTGATGGTTTACCACCTATGAGAAGTATAAGTCATTGTATGGATTTGATACATAGAGCTAGTTTGCCTAATAAAGCACCACATAGGTTGACACCTGATGAAAAGACTGAATTGAATAGACAAGTGCAAGAATTTCTTGAAAGAGGTGTGATTAGGGAAAGTCTGAGTCATTGCATAGTACCTGTTGTATTAGCACCTAAAAAGAATGGAGAATGGAGAATGTGCACTGATTCTAGAGCTATAAACAAGATAACAGTAAAGTACAGATTTCCTTTGCCTAGGATGGATGACATAATGGACAGTTTAAGTGTAGAAAAGTATTTCACAAAGATTGATTTGAAAAGTGGATATCATCAGATAAGGATCAGAGAAGGGGATGAATGGAAAACTTCTTTTAAGACTACTGAAGGTTTGTATGAATGGTTGGTTATGCCTTTTGGTTTGACTAATGCACCTAGTACTTTTATGAGGCTGATGAATGAAGTTCTGAAAAGATTCTTGGGTAAGTTTGTGATTGTATATCTTGATGACATTTTGATATTCAGTAAGAGTAAGTAGGAACATCTTGAACATATCAGACAAGTATTGCAGAGATTGAAGGAAGAAAAGTTGCTAATTAATTTGAAGAAATGTTCATTTATGAAAGAAGATATTGTGTACCTTGGTTTTGTAATTTTAGCTGATGGATTAAAGATGGATCCTGAGAAAGTGAGAGCTATACTTGATTGGCCTACACCAGAGAATGTTGGAGAGGTAAGATCATTTCATGGATTGGCAAGTTTTTATAGGAAGTTCATCAGAAATTTCAGTTCTATTTGTAATGCAATGACTGAAACTATGAGAGGAGATAAAAAGGATTTCAAATGGACACATGGAGCACAAAGGAGTTTTGAAACATTGAAACAAAGAATTGCAGAGTTGCCTACACTTGCTTTGCCTGATTTTAATAAAGTTTTTCAAGTTGAATGTGATGCTAGTGGTAGTGCAATTGGAGATGTTTTGAGTCAAGAAGGAAAACCTATAGCTTTCTTTAGTGAAAAGTTGAATGATGCTGAGAGAAAATATTCAATTTATGACTAGGAATTCTATGCTATTTTTCAAGCTTTGAAGAAGTGGAGACATTATTTGATGCCTAAATATTTTGTGTTGTATACTGACCATAAAGCTTTGTAGTATTTGGGATGTCAGAATAAGTTAAATTAGAGACATATGAAGTGGGTTGAGTTCTTGTAGAATTTTTCCTTTTCATTGAAGCATAAGAGTGGATAGTCAAATAAGGTTGCTGATGCCTTGAGCAGAAGAAGAAATTTGCTGACAGAAATGAGAGTTGAAGTACTTGGTTTTGATAATTTGAAGTATTTGTATGTGGCTGACATTGATTTTTCAGAGCCTTGGAAAGCTTGTAAAGAACACACAGTGAGTGATAAGTGGTCTGATTATTTCATTCAAGAAGACATGTTGTTTAAAGGAGTTCAGTTATGCATACCTAGAGGATCTATGAGAGAGAACATAATGAAGGAGAAACATAGTGGTGGACTTGCTAGACATTTTGTGATTGATAAGACAATGAATTTGATTTCAAAAAGATGCTTTTGGCCATAGATTTACAAATATGTACAGAGAATGGTTAGAGGTTGCAAAATTTGCCAAACAGCAAAAGGAACTAGTTAGAATTTGGGATTGTATACACCTTTGCCTGTACCTGATAGACCTTGGGAAGATGTGAGTATGGACTTTGTTCTTGGATTGCCTAGAACTCAAAGAGGTAATGATTCTATTTTGGTAGTGGTTGATAGATTTTCTAAGATGGCTCATTTCATACCTTGTAAGAAGACATCTGATGCATTACATGTAGCTGAATTATTCTTCAAGGAAGTGGTAAGATTGCATGGTTTGCCTAAATCTATTATTTCAGACAGAGATACTAAGTTTACTGGTTATTTTTGGAGGACACTTTGGAAGAAGATGAATACTGATTTGAAGTTTAGTTCTACATTTCACCCTCAGACAGATGGACAGACTGAAGTTGTGAACAGAAGTTTGGGAAACTTGTTGAGATGTTTAGTTGGAGAGAAACCTGCTAATTGGGATTTGATTTTGGCACAAGCAGAGTTTTCATATAATAATTCAGTGAATAGAAGCACTAAGAAGACACCATTTGAGATTGTTAATGGATTTCATCCTAAGGGAACCACAGAGCTGAGAGATTTACCTACTGAGACCAGAAGAAGTGTTGAAGCTGATCATTTTGCAGAATACATGAGAACTTTACATGATGAAGTTAAAAAGAATTTGGAGGACAGTAATCTGAAATATAAACAAAGAGCAGACAAGAGAAGGAGACATAAATCTTTTAAAGTTGGAGATGAGGTTATGATTCATTTGAAGAAGAATAGATTTCTAGTTGGTACCTACAACAAGCTGAAAATGAAGAAGTTTGGACCTTGTAAGATTCTGAAGAAGTTTGACAGTGGAAATGCTTATGAAGTAGAATTTCCAGAGGACATGGATATATCACCTATATTCAACATTGCTGATATATTTGAGTACATTGAATCAAATGATGAGATAGAAGATGATCCAGACTATCCTAAGAAGAATAGTGACAGCATTGAAAAGATCTTGAATAGCAGAGTTGGCAAGAGTACAAGAGGAAAAGACTACATGGAATATCTAGTTCAGTGGAAAGACAAGCCAGTTGAGGATAGTTCATGGATTACACAAGCTGAGTTGGATCTTTATGATTCAGGTCAGAGTATGAGTAGTGCTTGATGTGGACATCAGTTCTTTATTTACCCTAGGTGTTTGATGCAGGAGCATCTTGGGTCTTTGGCAATCTTGCATCAACCAAAAACATTTTATGATTTCTGTACGTGTTTCCTATAGTTTTCTTTATAATATTTTCATTTGTTAGTTTCATGGTGTGTGAAGCTTACATAATTTTTGGGACCTATTTGGGAACCTTCTCCTATGAGCACATCAAGTTTGGATGGACTATTTCAAGTTACAGCTATTTTCCTTGCCGTCAGAATAGTGTTTTCCTATAGTTTTGGTGCTGATTGTTCATGTTGGTTCTCTTGATCAATAAGGAATATTATTTTTCCCACTTAAGGGCTTCAAGGGGACCTAAATTACTATCATTCCCCAAGAGCGCAGCTTCCAATTCATTATGAGTCAAAAGTTATGGTTTTTTTGGCACAAGACCTATTTTCTACCAGCTTTCATGTTGGAGACCTTGATCTATAAGGAATTTTCTTTTGCACACTTAAGGACTTAAAGTAGACCTAAATTAATATCATTTCCCAAGAGCAAAAACTCCAATTCATTATGAGTAAAAAGGTATGCCTATTTTGCCTCAGGACCTATTTCCTACCAGTTTTTGGGTGAAACGTGTGGTGTTTCTTCTTGCGATGTTCTGTGTGCTCATATGGGACCTTGCACACTTAAAGGCATGTTCTTCAGTCAAGTTAGGACCTAAATCCAAAGGTGCATCAATTTATATTCATTCAAGCATTAGTTTTGGTTTAAATCTTGAGACTAGACCTATATTGTAATTAAATGTCTGACTGGTCGACCTGTGGCTTAGCTGGCTATATAAGGGGTCTAGATTGATGTAATAGAGCATCATGGGTGAGATATATGAATGATTATTGAGATACATCATTGGAGAAAAAGATAGGATGCAAGCTGTAATTTTGAATTCATAGTTCTCATTGTATAAGACCAAAACCCGGAAGGCCTCACAGTCGGGCATGTTGAAAGAAATAATATAATTCTCTATTGTTGCTGCCAGTTGATTATGTCATATCCATTGTGTTTCCATTGATTTCATGTGATATTATATTGCTTCGGTTGTGTAAATTTGAGCAAGGGCTTGTTGTGGATTCAAGTGGACTCAATTCTGCTTGATTCTGCTTGTATCTACCCTGCCCCTACGTCACATTTGAACACTCAAGTTTTTTTGAAGGGGTCGTAGGACCCCTTAGGACACACTTGAGGGTTCCAATGTGTCAAAAGGGGTCATGGGGACTTCCTAGGGGTCCTAATACACCATAAGGCATACTAGGACCCCTAGGAAGTCCCCATGACCCCTTTTGACACATTTGAATGCTCAAGTGTGTCTGAAGGGGTCGTATGACCCCTTAGGACACATTGAGGGTTCCAATTTTTTGAAATGGGTCATGGGGACTTCCTAGGGGTGTTAACGCGTGATAAGGCGTACTAGGACCCCAAGGAAGTCCCCAAGACCCCTTTTGACACATTTGAATGCTCAAGTGTGTCTAAAGGGGTCCTATATAATATATAATATATATAATATATAATATATGATATGTAATGTAACATTTAATATTAATATATATTAAATAATATTTAATATCAAATGTATATTATATAATATTTAATATATAATTGATATTATATAATATTTAATATATATAATATATAATCTAATATATATTTTTTGATATACAATATATCATATGAAGGTTGGAGAAATGGGAGGGAGAAAGGGGTTCGAGAAATTAGGAGAGAGAAAGGGGAGGGAAAGGTTCAAAATCAAAATTCTGCCGGCATTTTTGGGTACCCAAAAATATCAGGTACCTAATTAGGCTCGGTATTGCTTTGTGCACCAAACCTACATGGTCAACTATTGAAATGTCTCAAAAATGTGTTTTTCCCCTGTTTCTCTGAGTTCCAGACTTTGACCATGGAGCTGACGACTTTTTTTTCACCCAAATTTGATGAAACAAAAAGGGTATCTTAAGGAGATTATCAACTTTCTATCGATATAATTGTTGTCAAATTTTGAATTTGGTAAGTAATTATTAGTTATTTTCTAATTGAGTTACCTCTGAAGTGCTTATTTATATATTGATTGAAAAATGACTATAACTTTCAAACGGTATAACATTTTTGAAATCCAAAAAATGCGTCACATTTTATTCTTTGCGTACTCTAAGGAAAAATAAAATAAAATTTAATTTTGTAAAGTTTTGATTGTGTTAAGGTGGTTAGGCACGAGATTTTTTTTATTTTGAAAATGTTGTAGTATAAAATTCATAATTAATTATTTTTTTGGAATAAAATTACCAAAAAATATGTGTCATATCTAGGCATGAGTCTACTACTTATATATAAAATATT
This sequence comes from Chamaecyparis obtusa, assembly GCA_027943335.1. Classification (NCBI taxonomy): domain Eukaryota; kingdom Viridiplantae; phylum Streptophyta; class Pinopsida; order Cupressales; family Cupressaceae; genus Chamaecyparis; species Chamaecyparis obtusa. The sequence goes on along the minus strand of BSBK01003009.1, from coordinate 135,063 downwards.
ATAATAACATATTATCATTTGATTATGATTAAGGTGGTCAGACATACACCTACTTCTTATTTGTTTCTAAAAAAATTTGTACTGCTGCATTGAAATCTATGCTTTTCACCAATCATACTAACTTTTTTTTTTAAAATGCCTAGTAGTTTAGAAACTACATTCAATTTTCTACAGATTCTATTCTTACAACTTTTTGATATTAGGTTGATAGCTAGTTAAAATTTTCATGTCAATTTGACTAACCCTGATTTGCTGATTTTTCATGACCACTTAAGGGCATAGTTTGGCCCCTCACGATCTTGCACATACCCTTATTTGGTTGGCTAGCATAGTACAACTTAAAGAAAGCATAACAAGCACACAATGACTTCCTCTAATCAAGTAATTATTCTAACTTCAAATGACATGTTATCATTATTTTACTCATCTTTGGAGGCCTAGTTACTAAGTGAGACTACTGCACCCTAGTTTGAATTATTAGTGGTCTTTCTTAAATTTGTGTTCATTTCATTGTAAGGTACATAAAAGAGAAAAAGAAAATGATCTACATCTAAACATTGCATGTATATGTACCATGTTTTAAGTGTGCTATACAAAAGGGAAAGAATTGAGAAAATCATTTATCCAAGCTCACACAAGTTGTGAGCATAGCCACTATTAGAATTACATAAATGAGTATAGACATACATATATAATGAACATGGATACAGGGGTACCAAACATTGCCTGGTATGAGTCTTGATCCACATCATTCCTGGTGTGCTCCTATGATCCTGAAGCCTATAGAGAGGAGAGATAAGAAAATGAGTTAGATCCAATATATCTAAACAATGCATGGTACCACAGTATTCACAAAGATGCATATATGCACCCAGTCATACACCTCTGGGAAGGGCTATGCTCATGGCATGTGTATCAAGGAGGCCCCAAAAATAAAATAAGCACCATTGTTTTCACTAATGTGGTTATTCCATGTGCAGATACAGGCTAAGAACACCCATTATCAGTATTGAGTCTCCTAGTACCCTACACTAAACCTATGAGAGTTCTCAGAAGATCTATTTCTATAGAGTTTCTAGGAGCCCTAACAGTCTCAAGGAGAGGCACTAACTCATGTGGGGAGGCATTCAGTAAATAAGCAATATCAGTGGGACATTCAAGAACCATAAAGCCAAACCAAGTTAAGCATGGTTAAGCACTGGCAGACTAAAAGGGACATACCTCATCAACATGTTAAGATAGTAAAGGGGCTATAGTCAAAAATTAGTGACATAGTGTGACATATCCTTATAGGGAGTGGTAAAGGAAGTAGCACCTTGATAAGTGCACCAGACAGTGTGCCATCAAGTGGATTTCAAGAATGAAAACAATGAAAAGGATACATTTATTAGTGCCAGCAACAATTCAATGGATTAATCATGATACCAGACCATCAGGCCGAATCAAAACTTAGTGAGCACCATGTAGTCAGAAAATGGACTTGAAAATTATCCCTATAAAATTCATAGGTAGGGCTCAACATGGCATGGTAACTCAAATAATGAACACTCAATGAATGAACAAGCTGAGGGCAACAATTAATATGCTAATATCTTGTTTAATAACAAAGATCAATCCATGGTGCCCAAGGATTCATAAAGTCCCTTATTTTAATAAAATTGCAGATCGCATATTCATGATGTCATTCATCAACAATGAAGGGCAGACATCAATAAATACCCAATGAAGGCCAAGCATATAGCTCACAGTTCATCAATGATATAGAGAAAAGAATAAAAAAATAGTGAGCGCAATTTATATACAGTAAGCATCTCTATAGCCAAAAGAATTCAAAAGCATGTAATATTGTGGCTCACAGCTCGTAGATCGGTAACCTTCTTGATACCTCATAGATGTTAAAATAGTGACATTTCATGGTATGAGATGATCAAACTTACAAGTTCAAGAAATACAGAGTAATGCATCTGATCTTGAAGAGAATAAAAAAAGAAATGAAGTTCCAAAGAATATGTGATAGTCAACTGAGAACCCACATGAAGAAATCAGAAAATATCATGGTACCATGAGGATATAAGCATGCAACATCAAATGGAGATACCCATCTAAATACAACATAATATAGATTAAGCGATGCATGATGCTCACAGGCCCAAGATGCAATGAACACCCAATGGATTAAGCCACAAGATACAATAGAAAAATAAACATGGGACAATAGTAAATATGTATTCAAATGAAGATACAATAGCAATAAGTGTCCATGAAGTAACAACAAAAAATAATTTGTTCTTTCATATGGGACAATAGCAATTAATGGGGGTAGCATGCATTACAAAGATGCCAAAAAACTCAGCTCACGGGTCATTGAAATAGTGACAATAATGTTCCATATAATCATGAGTTTCCATCTTTTATGCATCAGCAAATAAAAATGCATCTACAACCACAACAACATGGAAACAATTCAAAACATCGATTCAATAACAACAAATTCATGGCACCATGAGGGTATGAGATACAAAGACATTTCCAATGAATCATGACAACAAATAAAGAGTGTAATATTTCAGCTCATCAATATTATTCTATATCATAACAAGGAGATATAGAAAAGAAGGATGTCAATCAAAGTTGAAACCAATTGCTCATGGGCTCCATGAAAAGGTGAGCATCAGCAAAATGAATGAGTCAAATGGCTCACATTTTATTAAGGCAGTGAGCAGCAGCATAAGGATCTACATTCACAGGCTGCACATGTTAAAATCAAAACAGTAAGCATTAAGCATTGATGCCTCAGCTTATGGCTCATGAGCTACCCCTTAATCAAGCATCATATCACAATACAACAACAAACAAATAGTTCACAGGCTGAGAAAGATAATAAACAAGCTTTATGCACGAACAGGTTGAGATCAATGGTGAGAGCACAATGCCATTCATCAACAATAAATAGCAAGCAAAGTTTAGAAAATACATTAAGCTTGCGGGTTGTTATCACTTTAAAATAGTGAACAAAAAACCAGTCAAAATGAATGGTGCCATGATTTACAACAACAGAATCAAAGGGGCACACTCCAAGAAAGGATAAGCACACATCAATGATGCTCCAGCTTCATTTAATGTGAAGAACATAGCCATTGTTTTATCCTAATGAACAACTAATGTAGGAGCATCCTGGGTGTAAGAGCAATCTTGCATCACCCAAAAATATTTCTATTTTTGCATTCAATAAGGGCTATCTTATGTAGAGCTGCTATTTGTGGAAACTTGCTATTTTAAGTAAGTTGGTCATCTAATCTTGGAATGTTTTGATTTCTTCCCTGGAGGTTCATTTTGGTCATGTCAGCCTACCAGTAAAGTTTCATTGACAGATCAAGTCTATCTTTGTAGATATTGAAGATTTTCGGTATTGGCAACAGGGTACATAAACTTTGAACTCAGTTTTGAAGGCTTTAGAGGCCCTGGATGAGGTCAAAATTTTGGGTGACAAGTGCTTGTGCAAGTTAAGTCTATAGAGTACTTCGTGGCCTTTCCAGAATGGGGTTATAATAGTCAACCGGGTCAACTGGTGATGACTTATGGTCTTCGAAAGTTGGGTCACCTAAAATGGCAGCAAATGATTTTCCTTCAAAAATTTTGTTTGGGTTTCAAAAGTTATTTTGAGCCAAATTTGTTGTAATAAATTGTAAAATAAAATAATTCTAAGTTTGGTCGGCCTTGTTGGATAAAGATTTTGAAACCTTCCCAAGTGGTGGAAAAATGGCCTATAAAAGGAAGGCTGTAGTGTTGTCTTAGTCAGTTCGGGATAGTTCTGGGTAGTAGATCCGGGTATTGATTTGAGGCTTTGTCCTGTAGAATATTGTAAGGGAATGCCCATGTGGCTTTGCATATCGTAATTCAGAAAGTTTGTAATTCCAAATTTGTGGAGATAATAAGAAGCCCATTTTTTGTTCTTGCATATTATTGTTGTTTCTCTATTTATGTTATGTGTTTGTGGTATTAAGGGGAGCACCCTTCATCAACAACAACAAATAAAAAAAGTATTACAATAGCAAGTGGAACCAGTATACGGTAGAAGCATTCCATGGAGCCATGCAGAATGAAAAATCAGATTTGAATGTACATGGGCCATTGAATCTATAGCAAATGAGAAGTAAAATAAAGGATGCCCTAGCTTATGAGTATAAAACCAATAACACTAGTGCTATTGAATCAAACGTCACAACAAGTACCAATAGTAGATAATGAAACATGTGCCCTCAAAATACATAGAGGATAAACAACAATAACATCAAATATGTAGAGAAGATGAGGATAAATCAAAATGAAAACTAAATGATTCCTACCTCGACATCATGATGCAAGAACCAGATATTTCTAAAACCAAACGCAGAGCTGCCAGTGAAACATGGAAACTTGCCAAATGCCAAATGGAGAAGTATGAGTGCTAGCGGTCTCTTTCTTTTTGTGAAGGAGGGTTTTGTAAATGATTAATTATGTTATTTCTCCCCTTTTTGGGTAGAGATTTTATTAATCATTTTTCTTTTTAATGCTATTTGTAATAGGTGGATTTGTAAAAGATGTAAATATTTTAAAATATGTTTTCCCCTATCTTTCTTTTGGGTTGAGAACTATTTTAAATATAATTAAATTCACACTAGGGGGGTAATTAAAATTTCAATGTAAAGTCATTTTCATATCCTTATTGTAAATTATAAGAAGGGTAGTTTTATAAACCATTCGTCAGAATATTATTAATGCATGACTTAGATTGGAAATGGTAGTTTCCTTTAACCAACTTTTTTAGGCCTCCCACTTTTTCCACTACCCCTAAAAACTTGAGAATTTGGCATCCGAGTTTATGAGGCATCTTCATGGGCATATTTGGAGAATTTTCCATTTTGAGGAGGTTGAGGGGTTTCATACAGATTCCTATAGGCTTTCTTTTTATACCTCTCACTTGTGTGATTGAGGTCAGTTCTTCTTTCCCTCTTTCTTGGAGGTGAATGCTTGTAGCTCTAGTGAAGCATATTGATGTACTTGGCTCCTTTCATTGAGAATAAAGAATTATTCCTTCTCATCTCTATTATTTCCTGAGTTTTTCTATTTGGAATTCATGTCAAAGCTATTATGATTCTGTTATCCTTTACTTTGCATGTTTGTCAAGTTGAATGTTCAGGAAAGTGTTATACTATTATCGTTCTAATCTATGTATGTATGGGTTTTAAGTTGTGGAAGTTTTCCCTTCTCTAAATTTAAGTACCTCCTTATTTCAAGATATCACAACAATAGATTCAAGTTGTGAGTTACCAGGTTATTTTAAGTGTCATTGTGAGTTTTGATTCAATTTGTGGATCTTTCATATTTGGTGAATCACCTAGTTTTAGTTTTTAGTTTCATGCACTCTCTCTCCCTTTTCCTTCAAAGTTAATTCAAGTTTCAAGTGATTCAAGGGGAAGCCAACCCCTAATCCAGAGGTCTACTCTCAGATAGGTTACCCACAGCCTGAGAGTAGTCCCATGTTTCACAAGATTGCTAGGTTCTACACTTGGCCATACTCAGGTGCAATCCCTAGTGACAACAATTTTTGGCACACCCGATGGGACAAATTTGTTTCCCACCATTCACTGAGTTTTTGGTGTGATCCTCAGTGAAATCAGCCTTTAAGAGGTGGTTTGTTTCAAGCACCATGGTGACTCTAAAACTAATCTACTAGTTTAAATAGTCCAAGTGCTAGTAAGCTTGAGAAAAATATCCTTTTACCAGCTCAATTGATGAGTAGGCATGTCAATTCCTAGTGCATATTCTCCCTATTAGCCCCCATATCATGAGAAAGCTACCCTTGTGTCAGCATTCATGCCGTATCAAGCTGGACAAGTAGCAGGATATAGCCAAAATGGCCCATGAACAACAAATTTCCTACATGCGCCACCATACCCCCCCACCCAGCATCAAGTATCCTAGAAGCATTCCTATGAACCACCTTATGAGGGTCACCATTACAATCCTCAAAATGAGTCCTACCCCATTCTAGATATAGAATCCAATGATTGGTTGGAAAATCTTTGAGAGGAAATGAGCTCTTTCATGAAAGACTATGTGTAGATGAGGGTGTAGAAAGAGGATCTCTCAAGGCAATATATGAAGGTGGTGACCTTCTCAAGGCATATTAAGAGCTAGATAGCAAGTGCTAAGCAGACCCTTGAAGAGAAGAACTAGCTGATCTTGACACAAGAGAAGATCCATGAAGAAAAGATTGAAGAGCATCAAGAATTAATAAGGGCCATCTATCTTACAGCTACAAAAAGTGAGAAGGATCTCCAAAAGGAGTTAGCAGAAAAGGATCAGTTGGTTTAGAATATATTGGCACAAGGACCAAGGCAAGGAGATCAATAATTCATGACTGCTGTAATTCAAGAAAGCTCACCAAATCCACTAGAAAGCAATAAAAATGTAATGCAGTCTTGGAGACCCTCATGGACCACGTATCCGAGTTACATGATGCCAACTCTTCTTAAGGAGGAGATCTAGGAGGAGATGCATCATGCTACTGAAGAGGACCTAGAAGATTTGCAGACCAAACAAGAGAATCACAAGGCTCCAATCCCAAGTTTCTTTCTTGGTAAGTCCACTAGCACTTCTATTGAAATTCGAAGATTTAGGATTTCTCCTTCAGTTTAGAATCCTAGTCAAGAGGAGCCTAATCTCCATGCATTTTTAGAGCCTATTCATGCCCCCATCTTAGATTTCCAACCACTCCATTCTATTCCTATAGAAGATACACCTAAAAGGTTTCACTTCATAAGTGATAATGAACCCATCCTGCAGCAGATAAAGTCATATGAACCAATCCATGAAGAGACCCTCACGACTCATAATAGTTTAGCCCATAAGGAAGATGATTCTTATCTTTTAGGTGTACTTTTTCATGATGATCATGAGGGAAAAATAGATTTTTTACTTGTTGATGAATTAGAGAAGAAAAGAAAAGGTTAGGAAGCAAGTGAATAAGGTGAAATCCTGACTAATTTATTTGAGGAAATGCCCTCTTATATTGAACAAGAAGAAATACAGGATTTACTAGTTGAGTTCACTGATTATGATAACAAAGATGATATAATTATTGCTAACTTTGAACAACAAGATGATTTTGATTTGATAATTAATGCTTTCTAGTCCACTCGTGTTGATGTTCCTCATCCTCCTGAAATAGATAATAGATTACATGTTTTTGAGGAAGAGTTTTTTTTTCAAAAAGTTAATGTTGTCCCAATTGTAGAATCAGTGACAGTACCTATTTGCAATAAAGTGGTGAATGAATCTCAAGAATCATGTTCCTTGGAACATGAGGAGGGGCCAGTAACTGTTGAGGACCTAAGGAAATTTGATGGTTTTGATGAGCTATTGGATGTTCCAATTGATGAAGAGGATGGTCCTCTAACTCTAGAAGAAGAAATTGTATGGAAGACTATCATGGAGGTGCATAATTTTGATCATCATGTTGAAGACATTTGTAAGGTGCATACAGAGAAAGAGAGGCTTTGTTTCATACTCTCAAGGGGATGTCCTATAAGATATCTAGCTCAGGTGGGCTCAAGTGAGATATCCATTTTCAAAGATTTAATGGAGGGTGATGTCAGAAGTCCATTCCATGTTGACCAGGAGCTTGTTCAACCTTATCATCCTCCCTTGGAAGACAATAGCTATGATCTTATCAAGGTTAGTTATCTAGACTAAAAATTTCAAAATTTGATATGCCAGGTAGTTCAGTATGTTATTGTGTTCAATCTTCTCCTTGTTGGTATCAAATGTGCAAAATATAACACTTTAAGAAGGATGGGGAGCTATTTCAACAGTCCAGTAAATGGATTTGTTTGACCAGTCTACCAATACTGGTTAGAGTAGGGTAGGGTAGAAGTTTTGTTTTCTATGTTCCCTAAGTGCTTTAGCACAAGTTTTCTTTTAGCTTTCAGTTGGTTGGGTTAGCAATAAGTCTGAGAAGTCTATCTCAGGTAGTTGGTTTCAGTTTTGTTGGAGAGAAGGAGGTTGTTTTGGTTGGAGACCAAGTTCAGTTCTGGAAACTAGAGACTCTGTGCCCAATAGATGTTAACGCAAGTAGTCAGGGTGCTTAGTAGGCAAGCACTCAATAGAGGTTGAGAGAATTTTATCATTATTTTACTCATCTTTGGATGCCTAGTTACTAAGTGAGACTACTGCACCCTAGTTTGAATTATTAGTGGTCTTTCTTAAATTTGTGTTCATTTCATTGTAAGGTACATAAAAGAGAAAAAGGAAATGATCTACATCTAAACATTGCATGTATATGTACCATGTTTTAAGTGTGCTGTACAAAAGGGAAAGAATTGAGAAAATCAGTTATCCAAGCTCACACAGGCCCTGAGCATAGCCACTATCAGAATTACATAAAGCAGTATAGACATACATATATAATGAACATAAATATAGGGGTAGAAGACATTTCCTAGTATGAGCCTTGATCCACGGCATTCCTGGTGTGCTCCTGTGATCCTAAAGCCTGTAGAGAGGAGAGATAAGAAAATGGGTTAGATCCAATGGATCTAAATAATGCATGGTACAATAGTACTCACAAAGATGCATATATGCACATAGTCATACAACTCTAGGAAGGGTTCTGCTCAGGGAATGTGTATCAAGGAGGCCCCAAAAATAAAATAAGCACCATTGTTTTCACTAATGTCTTTGTTCTATGTGCAGATATAGGCTACAAACACCCATGATCAGTATTGAGTCTCCTAGTACCCTACACTGAGCCTGTGAGGGTTCTCAAAAGCTCTATTTTCACAGAGTTTCTGGGAGCCCTAACATTTTCAAGGAGAGGCACTAACTCATGTAGGGAGGCATTCGGTAAATAAGTAGTATTAGTGGGACACTCAAGAACCATAAATCCAAATCAAGTTAAGCACGGTTAAGCACTAGCAGACTAAAAGGGGCATACATCATCAACATGTTAAGATAGTAAAGGGGATACAATCAAAAATTAGTGACATGGTGTGACATATCCTCATAGGGAGTGGTAAAGGTACTATCACCTTGATAAGTGCACTAGAGAGTGTTCCATCAAGTGGATCTCAAGAATGGAAACAATGAAAAGGATACATGTATTAGTGCCAACAACAATTCAATGAAAAAATCATGATACCAAACCATTAGGCTGGATCAAAAATCAGTGAACACCATGCAGTCAAAAAATAGACTTGAAAATGAGCCCCATAAAGTTCATAGGCAGAGCTAAACAGGGCATGGTAACTCAAATAATGAACACTCAATGAATGAACAAGCTAAGGGCAACAATTAATATGCTAATATTTGGTTTAATAGAAAACATCGATCCATGGTGCCCAAGGATTCATAAAGTCCCTTATTTTAATAAAATTGTAGATCAGATATTCATGATGTCATTCATCAAAAATGAAGGGAAGACATTAATAAATACCCAATGAAGGCCAAGCATACAAATCACGGTTCATCAATGATCTAGAGAAAAGAATAAAAAAATAGTGAGCACAATTGATATACAGTAAGCATCTCTACATCCAAAATCATTCAAAAGCATGTAATATTGTGGCTCACAGCCAATAGATTAGTAACCTTCTTGATGCCTCATAAATGTTAAAACAGTGACATTTCAAGGTATGAGATGATCAAACCCATAGGTTCAAGAAATACAGAGTAATGCATCTGATCTTGAAGAGAATAAAAAAAGAAATGAATTTCCAAAGAATATGTGACTCTCGACTAAGAACCCACATGAAGAAAGAAGCAAATATCATGGTACCATGAGGATATAAGTATGTAGCATCAAATGGAGATACCCATCTAAATAAAACATAATATAGATTAAGCAATGCATGATGCTCACAAGCCCAAGATACAATGAACACCCAATGGATTAAGCCACAAGATATAGTAGAAAAATAAAGATGGGACAATAGAAAATATGTATTCAAATGAAGATACAGCAGCAATAAGTGTCCATGAAGTAACAACAAAAAATAATATGTTCTTTCATATGAGACAACAACAATTAATGGGGGTAGCATGCATTACAAAGATGCCAAAAAACTCATCTCACGGGTCATTGAAATAGTGACAATAATGTTCCATATAATCATGAGTTTCCATCTTTTATGCATTAGCAAATACAAATGCATCTATAGCCACAACAACATGGAAACAATTTAAAACATTGATTCAATAATAGAAAATTCATGGCACCATGAGGGTATGAGATACAAACACATTTCCAATGAATCATGACAACAAATAAAGAGCGTAATATTTCAGCTCATCGATATTATTCTATATCATAACAAGGAGATATAGAAAAGAAGGATGCCAATTGAAGTTGCAACCAATTACTCATGGGCTCCATGAAAAGGTGAGCATCAGAAAAATGAATGAGTCAAATGGCTCACGTTTTATTAAGGCAGCAAGCAACAGCATAAGGATCTACATTCATGGGCTCTACATGTTAAAATCAAAACAGTAAGCATTAAGCATTGATGCCTCAACTTATGGCTCACGTGCTACCCCTTAATCAAGCATCATATCACAATACAACAATAAACAAATAGTTCACAGGCTGAGAAAGATAATAAACAAGCTTTATGCACATACAGGTTGAGATCAATGGTGAGAGCACAATGCCATTCATCAACAATAAACAACAAGAAAAGTCCAACAAATACATTAAGCTTGCGGGCTGCAATCACTCTAAAATAATGAACAAAAAACCAGTCAAAATGAATGGTGCCATGATTTACATTAGCAGAATCAAAGGGGCACACTCCAAGAAAGGATAAGCACACATAAATGATGCTCCAGCTTCATTTAATGTGAATAAAATAGCCATGGTTTTATCCTAATGAACAATAGCAAATAAAAAATGTATTACAACAACAAGTGGAACCAGTAAAAGGTAGAAGCATTCCATGGTGCTATGAAGAATGAAAAATCAGATTTGAATGTACACATGTCATTGAATCTATAGCAAATGAGAAGTAAAGTAAAGGATTCCCTAGCTTATGAGTATAAAACCAATAACACTGGTGCTATTGAATCAAACATCACAGCAAGTACCAATAGTAGATAATGAAACACATGAATTAAACAAAATACAGAGTAAAATGTGAGTGACCAAACATGTGCCCCCAAAATGCAGAGAGGATAAACAAAATAAACATCAAATATGTAGAGAAGATGAGGAGAAATCAAAATGAAAACCCAATGATGCCTTCCTCGACATCATGATGCAAGAACCAGATGTTTCCAAAACCAAACACAGAGCTGCGAGTGAAACATGGAAACTTGCCAAATGTCGAATGGAGAAGTATGAGTGCCAGCAGTTTCTTTCTTTTTGTGAAGGAGGGTTTTGTAAATGATTAATTATGTTATTTCTCCCCTTTTTGGGTTGTTATTTTATTAATCATTTTTCTTTTTAATGCTATTTGTAATAGGTGGATTTGTAAAAGATGTAAATATTTTAAAATATGTTTTCCCCTATCTTTTTTTTGGTTTGAGAACTACTTTAAATATAATTAGATCCACATTAGGGGGGTAATTAAATATTTCAATGTAAAGTCATTTGCATATCCTTATTATAAATTTTGACAATGGTATTTTTATAAACCCTTCATTAGAATATTATTAATGCATGACTTAAAGTGGAGAGGGTAGTTTACTTTAACCATCTTTTTTAGGCGTCCCAATTTTTTTGCTATCCCTAAAAACTCAAGAATCTGGCATCTAAGTTTATGAGGCATCTTCATCGGCCTATTTGGAGAGTTTTCCATTTTGAGGAGGTTGAGGGGTTTCATGCAAATTCCCATAGGCTTTCTTTTTATACCTCTCACTTATGTGATTGAGGTTAGTTCTTCTTTCCCTCTTTCTTGGAGGTGAATGCTTGTAGCTTTGGTGAAGCATATTGATGTACTTTTGATGTAGGGGGAATCCAAGGTTAAGGCAAGGGAATTCTGTGTCCTCGATAAACTGCATAGAGTGTTTGTGTTTTGTCCAATTTTTACTTAGTTGCAGCCTTGACCGACGGTCTCAGTCATTGAAGGAAGCTCGGTCACTGACAAAACTTGGTAGTCTCTGGTGCTTGGTGAAATGGTTGCTCGGTCAAGCCTATGGTGCTCGGTCGATACTGGTGGTCGGTGATGCCTAGCGTGCTTGGTAATTTTACTATTGCTTGGTAGTTCAGATTTACTGACTAGAATTCTATGTGATTTGTGAGCCGACTTGGTGAATTAATCATTGGTAGCCATTGTCTTGGGATGACATGCAGAATTAAATGTTTGTATATATTTGTAAGCCAACTTGTATGGCATTTAATTACTTTTTTAGTGAGTTAAGGGTTTCAGCCAACCGACTTATGGCTGATGATTAGTATTTAAGGAGGGCTTGGGTAGATATTAAAGGCAGACAGAGAGAGGGACTTAGAGAACTGGGAGTGAGGAAAGGTTCATGACTTAGAAAACTTAATGAGTCAGATCTGAGGTTCTGAAAGCTAGAGTTGGCAAAGTTGAGGAAACGTTATTGATGTTCTTGCATATTAGATTGTAATTTGATAGTCCTTTGTAGAAAAGATAGGGGTTTGCATACTTGGAGGCAAGGATGTTTCTTGGAGGCTCGAGAGCTCAAGTTTAGATCTTCCTTAGGGTTTCCATCAACTTCTGATTGTATTCAGAGCTGAACTAGCTGAGATTGTACTAGATCTAATTGTGGATCTTGCAGAATTATTTCATTTTGTATTTGGCCCTAACCTGGAAGGCCTTACAACTGGGCATGTTAATGAAAATTGATTGAAACATTTGTGGTGTTGTCTATTTGGTTGAGTATTCCACTATGTAATTCTTTTGGTTGCAAGGTTTGGACTATCCTTCATTGGATCCACCATCCTTCACTACATAAGGTGGTATCAGAGTGAAGTTTTGTTCCTGTTGGAGTCAAAGTTTGATCTTGTTGAAGCAAAAGTTTGACCTAGCAAGGCTGATCTTACAAAGTTGATCTTATTGGAATAGATATTGTGCACAATTTGGATGCAGATCCGAAGCACTAAACTTGTGAAATTGTGCCCTAGTTGTTTACAAGGTTGTTGGTCAAGATCTAACTTGTTGTAACTTGGAAATTGTCACAAGGTGGTCGGTGAGGGTTTGTTGCAAAAGGTTTCTCTTATCTATAAGGATGCCTCTGAGAAGATTGGACCCTAGAGTTATTTCAGATATTTGTGATACTATTGAATCCCAAATCACAGAGAAGGTGAAATTAGATTTCAAATTTGAGATTGAATTGATAAAGAATGATATGGTCGTCGAGATCATGAGAACTGTGACCGGTATACCTTGGAATGTTGGTATTGAAGATGGCTATGAAGAAGCTACTAAATAATTTGAAACTACTGGATCTAGTGGTGATGACCGGAGGAACAGACCTAGTGAAGATAGAACTACTCAGTTGCCTAGACCTGCTGCTCGGTTTAGTAATTACCGAATGGAAGTTTCTACTTTCTCTGGTACTTTGAAACCTGACAATCTGATTGATTGGATTGGTGAACTTGAATATTTCTTTGAGCTGGAATAAATTGAAGATCCTCTTCGGGTGAGATTTTCAGAAACAAAGTTGAAAGGACATGCTGCTCTTTGGTGGAAAGAACTACAGAGAGACCGAGAAGATGAAGGTGAAACAAAGATCAATCAATGGAGATTGATGGTGACTAAGTTGAAAGCTAAGTTCATACTGGTTGACTATGAGATTGACTTGTTTAAGAAGTTGCAGAATCTGAAGCAGAAGGAATTATATGTTGAAGATTATACCGAGGAGTTATACAAACTTACTATTCGAACTGGACACAAAGAGATTGGTAAGGAAAAGGTAGCTCAATATGTGAATGGTTTGAGATTCAATATTCAGGATGAGCTTGGTATGCTAAAGATTGATTCTATTGAAGATGCTTATCAGTATGCTCTAGAGGTAGAAGATAAGTTGAAGAGGAAACAGCCTAGTAACTCCTGAGGGAAAGGAAAGATTGATCACTCAGTGAAGGAGAAATCGACTGATGCAAAAGATGAACAAAAACCTGTGGAACCAAAGAAGAAGATGGGTAGAGTTATCTTTAAGGGTACTTTCTATAACTATGGGGAGGAAGGAAACCATTCTTTTGAGTGTACACAAAGGAAGGTTGACCAAAAAACTACTATGATGAATGAAAACATTCAGAATGAACCTGAATCAGAGAACTTGATGCTTTAGAGAACATTTCTTGATACAAAGGATGAACCTTGTCGAAGGAGTAACTTGTTTAGGACCCGATGCAAGACTGAAGGTAAACTCTGTGATGTTATTGTTGATAGTGGTAGCACTGATAACCTTGTTGCTGAGGACCTAGTTCAAAAACTTGGTTTGAGTAGAATGAGACATCCTTGTCCTTATAGGCTTGGCTAGTTGCAAGATGTTCATGCTTTGGAAGTTAGAGAACAATGCTTCATTGATGTTCAGATTGGCGACTATAAGGATCTTGTGCTTTGTGACATTGTGAAGATGAATAGTTGTGATATATTGCTTGGTAGACCTTGGCAATATGATTGCAGAGCTATTTATGACTGTGTCAGGAATGTGTTTACTATTGAGAAGAATGACAGGAAGTTTTCACTGATGCCTTTGATGGATGCAACACTCGGTAGGAGAAGCTTGAGTATTAGTATTTGAGTTGAGGTTGTGGATCTAGAGAAAATGAATGATTAGTATGAGGAATCGACTTGTACATTGTCCAAAAAATACTTAAAGAGATAGAGGAAGTTGAGGTGGAAGACTTTGCAATCAAAAAAGGTGGAAGACTTGTATGTGAAGAACTAGTTCGAGATTTATCTGTTGAATCCTGAAAGATGTTCTTCTTAGATATGAACATCTTTTGGAGCTTGGGGTGTCTAATGTAAGGGGTATCCAAGGTTAAGGCAGGGGCATTCTGTGTCCTTGGTAAACTGCATAGAGTGTTTGTGTTTTGGCCAGTTTTTACTCGATTACAGCCTTGATCGACAGTCTCAGTCATTGAAGGAAGCTCGATCACTGAAGGAACTCAGTAGTCTCTGGCACTCAATGAAATGGTTACTCGGCCATGCCTGTGGTGCTCAGTCGATACTAGTGGTCAGCGATGTCTGGCGTGCTCGGTAATTTTACTGTTGCTTGGTAGTTCAGATTTACCAACTAGAGTTCTATGTGATTTGTGAGCCGACTTGGTGAATTAATTTTTGTTAGCCATTATCTTGGGTCGACATGAAAAATTAAATGTTTGTATACGTTTGTAACCTGACTTGTATGACATTTAATTATTATTTTTGGGGAGTTAAGGGTTTCATCCAGCCGACTTGTGGCTGATGATTAGTATTTAAGGAGGGCTTGTGTAGATGTTAAAGGTGGGCAGAGAGAGGGACTTAGAGAACTGGGAGTGAGGAAAGGTTCATGACTTGGAAAACTTAATGAGTCAGATCTGAGGTTCTGAAAGCTGGAGTTGACGAAGTTGTGGAAAAGTTCTTGATGTTCTTGTAGATCAGATTGTAATCTGATAGTCCTTTGTAGCAGAGCTAGGGGTTTTCATACTTGGAGACAAGGAGATTTCTTGGAGGCTTGCGAGCTCAATTTTAGATCTACCTTAGGGTTTCCATCAACTTATTATTGTCTTCAGAGCTGAACTAGATAAGATTGTACTGGATCTAATTGTGGATCTTGCAGAATTATTTCATTTTGTATTTGGCCCTAACCTGAAAGGCCTTACAGCCAGGCATGTTAATGTAAATTGATTGAAACATTTGTGGTGTTGTCTATTTGGTTGAGTATTCTACTATGTAATTCTTTTGGCTGCAAAGTTTGGATTGTCCTTCATTGGATCCACCATCCTTGACTCCATAAACTTGGCTCCTTTCACTGAGAATAAAGTAGTATTCCTTCTTATCTCTATTATTTCCTGAGTTTTTCTATTTGGAATTCATGTCAAAGCTATTATGATTTTTTTATCCTTTACTTTGCACATTTTTCAAGTTGAATGTTTAGGAAAGTGTTTTGCTATTATCATTCTAATCTGTGCATGTATGGGTTTTAAGTTGTGGAAGTTTTCCCTTCTCTAAATTCAAGTACCTCTTTATTTAGAGATATCAGGATGATAGATTCAAGCTGTGAGTTACCAAGTTATTTTAAGTGCCATTGTGAGTTTTGATTCAATCTATGGATCTTTCATATTTGGTGAATCACCTAGTTTTAGTTTTCAATTTCATGCACTCTCTCTCCCTTTTCCTTCAAAGACCAGTCAAGTTTCAAGTTATTCAAGGGGAAGTTGGCCCCTAATCGAGAGGTCTCCTCTCAGATAGGTTACCCATAGCCTGAGAGTAGTCCCCTATTTCATAGGATTGCTAGGCTCTACACTTATCCATACTCGGGTGCAATCCCTAGTGACAACATGACATAAGTGATTATATTGTAGATTTATTTATAAAACAACACCTACAATAGAAAAGTAATGCACAATTAAAATAACGAAAAAAAATATCAATAGCATGGGTTGTAAATCCCTTTAAAGAATGAGATTAACTTTTCAGTTTTAAGTTTTTCTTAGATTTCACAACATTTTAACCCTAGTGAACCATAAAAAACATGCACTTGCTAGAAACTAGCTTCTAAAGTCATTGCTTCGAGCAACAAGAGCTTGTATATCTATTTTATGGTCCATATCAATCACTATCACCCAAAAATACTTTTACTACTACATGTGATAGAACTAAAACATAAGATCCTCCCAAAGAAATTTATTTAGATCCAGGAAGAATTTATATTTCACAATAGATTTCCTCTAGCTTTATAACTAATGCAAATAACACATTCCTCAGGAATAGTAAACCAAAGATAAAATATTGCAAACAATATGTAGAATTGAAGACTATCTAAATAACACTTTTCAAAAGAAGTCACTTGGTACCATGTAAGAAAATCTTTAAGGAGAAACCTGATACATGATCCTAATCATTAAATTAAATGATATCTCCAAATCAATAAAATCTCAAAGGCCTGAGGGTTGGATAAATGATATAAAGGGACAAAAATATTCAAGAAATTCATACAAATACAAACTACCAAATGGTAGAAGCATCCTAAATTATACCATCTATAGCGTAATCTTGTGCATTACATAAAAGTGAAGTTCATGATTGCAAAAATTTTGTTAAAGAAAGTTCAGGATAGAAATCAACCCATGCAAGCCCTAGCAACCAATGGTCAGACCATCAGGACTCACTAGTCTATGGAACTCAGCGAGTCTACAAACACAGAAAAAACTAATAAGTTATTTGAAAAAATTATTGAATGAAATTAAGAACACCCACATGAAAAAGGTCACTTAGACCTTACAAGACCTTAGTGAGCAGCTTAGCTTTCATTTTATTTTCACTCCCTCTCAATTGAAAACAAAGTTGTAGGGACTCAGAGTTTGTAGAGTTTTTCTGGTTTTCTGGTGCTACAAAATAATATTGAGTTTGAGTCTGAAGAATCAAACAAAAGGATGACCCTATCAAAAAACAAAAAGATAAAATAGAATTATTTTGTCAATAAGAAGACTGTAGTAACAAGTTGGCAACAAATTTATTGTCAAGGCAATTTTGCATGTGAGAGTGGCAGTTAAGTTATTTCAAGGCTGTTTTGAATATGATTTTCCAATTTGCATGTGATAGTAATAGTTTTATTTGTATAATGGTGATCCATAATATCATGGGTTTTTGAAACTTTGGAGGTTTCATCCATTTTCAAACTTAAAAGCAAACTAACTACAAAAGGAATATGCTTCTTCCTTAACTATACAAAAGTAGACCTTCAAATTATGACATCTAAAAGAAATATGATTCCATTATGGCAAGAAAGTGAGGAAAAATTAGGATTTCAGTTGATTGTAGGAGTAACACTGGTTTAATGTAGAAAGTATCAGATTACCGTATATGTTATAAAAGGTGTTGACTATTATATGGCTAAGTTACAAATTGCAAAGAGCAACAAAACCCATGCTAGATAGTGGAACAGAATACAACACTATAGAAGCTTTTTTCAATTAAGTTTCCTTCAGCGCATAAAGATTAGGGAAGCTGAAACCAAAAGCAGGTGTTTATTCTCTCTATGATTATTCAATATAAAGTTAGCTAATGTTGTTTGTTAGAACAAACCACTGAGAGCTTCTAAAATGTAATACCAATAATTAACCTATAGCCAACAAGTTAACTAAAAAGACATTAGGCAAATGAAAACATTACTAAACATTTTACTTTACATCATTTCCCACAAAATAAATGACTAAGCATCATGGAACCACGATATCTTTGGAGGCACGCCAACTCTAATTGAAATGGAAGGTGTAGTGGAAGTATGTTGAATGGAAGCCTAAAGCTTGTATACTTCTTCAGTCTGTTGTTTCGAAACAATGTGTAGCTATGACTTCTAATTTCCTAGAGCCTTGGTTGTTTTGACCATGTTAACAACTTCCATTAGTTTCTTCTGTGCCTAATCATGGGTATCTATACCACTAACCACTTTAGCTTTGTGTAGTGCCATTTCCTCTTTTGTGGCTACCAACATTGCTTTTCTAGCTTTAGTGAGTTGGGTTTTTTGAGCCTACTCCTGAAACCCTTCTTGTTGATCCTTCGTCTCTTCAAGTAAATTTTAACTAGTTAAGGCTACATGAGCTACTTTCTCTATACACATATCTCAATCGACAACATGAGATACTTGTCTCAAAAATTATGTTTGACTGAATATAAAGCTTCCAAAATCTTCCCAACTAAAAATCCAAAAGTAAGGATCCAAATTCCTAACAAGTAGCCAAGTGTTGCAATTCCTCTGTGAACTCTACCTTGTATTTTACCTTCTCATTATCATAGAATATTGTATTCTGACCTTTCTATACTTAAATCTTGTGTGAGTGGGCATGCAGAATGCAAAGAAGAATTCAGTTGAGAAATTCAATACCACTAGGAACATGATACTATGAAAGGTTTCTCTAATACCAGTGATTCGCTTTTGAGACAAACAAACATAAAACTTATCTAAATTTGTTAGGAATGGATTGAATGGAGTGTTAAAATTTAACTAATAATTAGAGTTGTATATGGCAAGATAGAGTTCAAGAGCAAGTAGATACCATTCTAGAATAATAAATTGCAAATTTGTACAGAATCTAAGAAGTTGAATGCATGACAGAAGATGTCTATCTTCAGTACTATTGTGCTATCCAAAAAAAAAAAAAATTAAATCATAATTTAGCTAATATACAAGACTAGGGCATGTAGGAATGTTATGGCACTTATAAGAAATGTACTTACACACCTTCTAATTGTTCATATACTTAGTTTCATTGTTTTCTAGAAATGTTGTAGAAATTTGAGTAGCTAGGTGCAAACACTTTCATATTTGTTGGGCATGAAAGAACTGGAGTTGGACCTTTATGGCATGATCACATACTTTAGGGAAGGTCTTGAAGCTAGTGGTGAGAATATCATATTGAACAAAGTACTACCATTATATGGCATTTTGATCAAAGTCACAAATCTTTTTGGATCAATGAGAACAAAAGCTTCTTGTTACAGCTGTCTCCTTATGATAAAAATTTTGTGATTTATTTTCTTGAGGTTTGGTTTAACTTTTAGAGTTATCAATGAATCTTTGACATGAGAGAAAAGTGTCTCAAGATTCTCTTTAGGTACCAGGACCTCTCCTTTAGGAAATCAGCTGTAGTATGGACACAAATTTTGTTGATGTACTTATTAAGAAGGATTTCCAGGATAGAGAGAGAAAGGAGAGGAGGATCAGGGAATTTTCTTTCAATTCCATGCTAAATTTCACAAAACTAAAATAGAGCTACAAACTGAAAAAACCAAGTAATGAGATCTCCAAAGAAAATTGTCAGCTGGAGTAGCAAAGGAGAATCATCCCTTATGCCATGCTATGTATGAACTTCAATTCATTAAGGAAACAACCTTCTAGACAACCAAATCTCTGGCAAAGAGCCCATAGTCTACACTAGATAGACAAAAGTAGCAATTAGATGGGAAAGTGAGCTATGGACTTGAGCACAATCATGGAGGGAAACCCCTGAATGGCTGTGGCTAAGGACTGAGACCTGGACCATGCAAAAGAGAGTGGTTGTAGTATCCCTTACATATATATTTTTTGATAAAGAAAAGTGTGTGTGTGTGTGTTTGTGTGTGTGTGTGTGTGTGTGTGTGTGTGTGTGTGTGTGTGTGTGTGTTGAGATTTGTAAGGTATAGAGACCCTTAAAGTGGGAGCTTTAAGGAGAAGATATAATCACTAAGAATAGGGCACACTCTAAGCTATTAACTGTTGGAATTGAAAGTACATATTCTGGTAAAGTAAGAAGAAACATTCAATGAGAAGCTAGCATATATGAGATGATATTAGAAGTGTATACCAGCTAGACATGAGCAAAAAGAACCTAGGATTCTCCTATTGTTATTCCTGGTGCTGCGTTACCATTTTCATGGATTAAAGACAATACACATTAAATTATCCACATGGCATCCCTTTCATGTATTGAATAGTAAATACTGAGTGATTATACTTACCTTAAATCAAGCAAAGCCCTTTAAATGTCAAATTCTATATTTAGTGTCATCTCAAGCATCACAACATAGTAGCTGACTGTTGGGTTTATATTCATAAGGTGGGAGAATTGTTTGAGTAGCTAAGCCATCAGTGGATTTCTTCCTCTTTTGAGTCCTTAATACATCTTCTCTATGTATGATCACTTATGATAATTCATCACACTATGTAATCATGTAAGAAGATGATTGGCCACTTTTACTTGTTGGGTGTACTTGATTTATTCAGAGGAATCTATATTTTTCAATTTGCATAGCTTTTCTAAGATATCACTCTCTTTCACTTTCGCCTAGGTTTTATATATCTGTTACTAAAGCATGATAAATCGATATTGATCTTCTATTTGTTTCTAGGTAATCAGGGAAGCATTTTCTATAACTATTTATATAATTATGCCTTTTAGCTTCAACTAAAATCACTATCAAGAATAACTATCTACGAGGAAAATGAGATAATCTCCTTGATAAAATAGAACATCGTAACTACTTAAGCATCATGGAGTCCATAACTCAAGGACTACAATCAAAACCTCACATCATGATATGAATTCCTCAATACTCTGGCTTAATTCCAGAATCAACCCCACCACTCAACCTCATGGTTCTACCCAACAAACCCATCTACACAGTTTGTTACACCCCCTTGACTTGATGTTACCAAGCTGCCATGTCTGCTCCAACAACTACAGAACTAATATTAGGGATTCAATTGAAATTTTGACCTATTGTGTGTGTGCTAGGATCACCGCAAAATTAGGCCAACCCCAACTTTGACCTGCCAATCACTTAGAACGTATATAATCTCCTTGCACTAGTCTCCTTCTAGGCCTCCAAATTGCATATGTGAGTACAATTCCAATATATCCTTTCGGATACTTGAATAATTATAGATTTCTCATGCCTACTCCTAGAGACAAAAAATCTCCAAAGAAATAAATTCTAAGAACTTCTTCTAAGTTTCATGATTTCAAGGTCTTCACAAGCCTAATTATAGCACCGAATGAAGGAGCACCTCACAATCCTATTGGTTTTTCAGAGACAGTGATTGGGATCTCTTAAGGAAACCAAAAAATGAATAAATCTCAAGTCTCTGGCTTCAACTCAACTCTAGACGTGAGTTATGGGGTCTGTAATCGAAATAGGCTAGTCACATAGCAGATGCCTGGCTTTTCTTCAGTTCAAACTTCTCCAAACTGCATTCTCCCATTGTAAGACCATAGGAATCTCAAAATACATCCTCCCTCACTGATTTATACATTCTTTCATCAGTTCATTGGGAAGGAAGAGAGGTTTGAATTAAAAAATCGTCAGCTAGGGTACAAACATGGTTTCTCTAATCTGCATCTTGTTTCTCCCTCCACACTTGATCTCAGAGGCTCTAATTGGTCTCAAACAAAAGATAAGGAGATTTTGGAAATTTCTATGCCATCATATTTCAAATTCCTCTTCATACGGGTTCCTACTAATGCAAACACCAAACATTTTTCTTAGAAAATGCAGTTTTTTTTAATTAAATTTCAACGGTCCTTTCAAAAATCCATCCATTAACAACCCAATGCGGTTTTGTTGATTCTTAATATAACCCAACAAACTATAAAATTATATATATTATATATATTTCAAAAATTATAAACTATATATATTATATATATTTCAAAAATTATAAACTATATATATTATATATATTTCAAAAATTATAAACTATAAAGTATATATCAATCACTAAAAATTTGAAACTCTCTAATTTTTATGAGCATCTTTGTAAACTATTTAATAATTTACTATTTTTTTAATGCTTTTCTCATACCTGATTGTTATGGATTTTAGATATTTGAAATTTTACAACCGTTCCTTAACAGAGCGCAAGAGAGTTGGAGTTGGTTCCAGAGAGGTAAGGATTTCTTTGCAGGGTATTACAATCTTAGGGACACATATTGACTCTTGATTCCCATGGGGTTACAATTTAGCTTATGCTTGATAGTTAGCTCTAAAATCTCTACATCTATATTTTGTTTACCCATAAAATGCTAGGTACAGATTGTCAATGTGCATTTTCATCACTATACATTGTTTGGATTGTTTGGAGCTTAGCCTATGAGCCTTCTTAACTGACCAAAAAAATAATTATTTTGAGAGGTGAAACCTACAGTTGGAGAAAGAGTGCAATGGCATGATGCATCTTTTTGGGACATTTTAATAAGAAAGTGAGGCTAATAGTTTGTTATGATATTAGATTATATAATGATTTTCTAGTTTTAGTAATACATTTGTTGAAAATGTGGAAATTTTATCTTGTATATAGAAGTTTGAATCTTAAGAAACTAGCATTTTTGGATGTTGTTGGCCTGTGAGAAGAGTTAACCCAGTAAATAAAAATAAATATGTCATGTCTTCAATAACCATTCAACATCTATCAATAAAAATAAATATGTCATGTCTTCAATAACCATTCAACATCTATCAATGATTACTTCTTTTATGCTTGACCAGGATTCATTTCTATAGTGATTCACTTCTTTTTAATCCATCTCCTGTTGTGGTGATTCATAGATTTTCTACTGAATTTGAAAGTATTTATAGAAATCAGGTTGATGTCCTATATGTAGTTTTTTGTGGTTTGTTAACTCTTGTTGATGGATTTTAGTCTGAGTACATTGATTTAGAAAGTTTGTAGAAAAGTTGAAATCTAATAATATGTATGGAAGAAACTAAAGTTTTCCAAGATTGAGCCTTAAAAATCTCGTTCCTGAGTCCAGACTCCAAAGCTATTTTTATTATGTTTGCTTTGTTATGTATTTACTCTTTTTATAACATATGCTTTTGTTTAAGACTGATAGTGATAATCCAAGACATTTTCTCAACCTCAGAGAATTCAAGACAAGGTGGGTTGAACTTTTAAGCAATTATGCTTTGAAATCAAGCTAATAATATGAAGGATATATGGTAGCAAGTGAGCCTCATTATTTACCTGAGTAAAAAATGCCAAATCTGTAAGATACTGATATTTATTAGGATCAAAAAATTATTTGGATGGTGATATTTGAAAAATTACAAGATTAATGTGCATTTGGTTGCAGCATTGGCCCATATGGAACCATAACTTTTGAGTTGGCTAGGAAACATGTACAGTGGGTACAGACAAATGACAATTGTTTGGGGACCCTAGGCATGACTTGTGGCGGGAATGTTTGTGGTAGGTCTTTCCTCCTCTTCCAAAAAAAATATCACATATCATTAAATTTACATAGAGTATATTCAAGTGATTTTTATTTTTACACTATTTAATTTGGGTGTGGCTTTCTACTTTTAGATGCAGTGTCTCATGAGTAGCTTTCCATGTAAGCCTTCAAATTTATTTATTTGTGTCTCTAAACATTTAATTTTATGGTTCATACAAATTTTATTTTCATTTCTTTTTATTTTTAATTTAGAGAGGGATTGTGAAATTGTATAGTGTTTATGATGATTTGCATAATTTCTGAGGAAGAAAAGTGAATGTTCTAGTAAAATTTTAGAAAAGTGGTAATGGACAGGGGACACTATAAAAATACATTTTCCATGCTTTAGGTATATGGTAGAAGCTTTCCTCCTAGTTAAGCTAAATTAATTATTAGATGCTAATTTTTATTTTTATTTGTTTTTAGTTTGGTGTACATCTTAGGGTTAAGATTTTAAACATCTCTCACACTTGAATGCACTTCATGCTTGTCACACTTGAGTACATCACTTGTTTGGCACATTCATACCTTGCCACTTATCTTCTAGAATGTGGGCTTTGTGAATCTCCTTTATGAGATGCAGGGAACTTGAACCCGGTTGCATCCCATTGCAACTACATCCCATTAATATAATTTTCTTTCTTTATTTCTTAGTTCATTCCAGGTAAACATATGCTATGAAACCTTTTTATACCAGAGAATATAATGTCTGGGTGGAGCCTTTGTAATTTGATTCTAAGTGTTTTAATTTTTGTCAGATATTACGCCAATTAAAGCATGATAATATCATAGAAATGTTAGATGCCTTTGAAAGCCCACATGACTTTTGTGTTGGGACAAAATTTACACAGGTATGTAGCATATTGCCAGCTCATCATTTCTATTTCAAATTTTATTTGGCCAAAATACCATTTTCAAAACAATAGAAATATAATTGACAAACTTTTTAATTTTGATTACAAGTTAAACTTTTTGAGATTCTTGAAGATGATAAATGCCTTTCCTAAAGCACAAGTTCAGGCTATTGCTAAACAACTGGTATTTTATTCTTTTCTTCATGCATTTTTAGCTACAAATAAATTATGTTGTTTATGAGCCTGGAGTGCTTTGTTTCAGATGATGAAATCATGATTTCAGCTTCCTTTATTTTTTTTTCTAGAAACAAGGGTATCTATTTACCATGTTTTGGGGCTTCTTATTGATATGCTCAAGTGTGCATGGTATGTATGGTTAATAATTGATGCTGCAATAGTGGATTTCCATCATTCACATGTAATAATTGATGTTGCAACAGTGGATGTGCCACATGTAATATATTTTCCAATGATATCATTCACTTCATTCTTATATTGCACATTGAATAACTTCACCATTGAGTTTAAAGTATTTCTAGTCATCCTCCCCTTAGGCTTTGCTACCCTTGAACTATAGATGGAAACACTTGAAATTTTTTTTAATGGAAAGTACTAGTATACATGGTATGATTATTATTTAAAGGGTACTAGCTCAATGGAAGAGCACCTACTTTACAAGTAGGGGGATGATGATTCGATTCCATCATGCCCTAATATGACTAAATATATGACTAAATTAATGACTAAATATATGACTAAATTAATGACTAAATATATGACTAAATAAATGACCAAATAAATAACTAAATAAATGACCAAGTAAATGACCAAATAAATGACCAAATAAATAACCAAATAAATGACCAAATAAACTACCAAATCAATAACTAAAATAGTTTATTCATAAATTTGATCACGAGATAAATGACCAGAAATAAACTACTAGTGGTCACATGACCAAATTTAGTCATTTATCTACAATTTTTAGTAGTTTATTTAGTCATATATTGTTGTTTTTGTACTAGTGCATGGTAGGGAAAGATGATAACTAAGAGGTGAAAACCTCATCATGATGGATATGTTGAGATGAATAAAAACTAGAGTAGGATAACTAAAAGATTTAAATTTGAAAAGAAAAGTGGCATGGAGACTGAGTTGGAAGGAGAAAGTGTTGGGGATTTCTCAGATTTCAAAGGAAATCCTCAGAAAAAACCTAAGGATGATAGTAAGGAATCTCTATTTAGTACTGATAGTGACACAGAAGAAGAGGGGGCTAAAAACATTGAGATCATTTTGGATATGGGTGATCCGAATGACCTTGGTGGTCAGAAAGTCCCCATCCTAGTTGATTATGATAGTTCTATGGACCATGATGTCCCTATTTCTCCGCACAATGAAGTTGTGACTGGGGTTCTGTAGGATAAAAAGGATAAAGATGTTAGATGTGATGTGACCATTTTGGATAAGGATATTCCCTCTTCCTCCAGAACTATTCCTTTTTTGAAAACTATCAACATGCAAGAGAGAAATGTGAAACTCCTCAAGGAAGATGTAGAGGACAAAATTGATCCCCCTTTTGGTGTTTTGAAAATGGCCAAATCCATGTCTATGTACTCTTTCCACCTTATTAAATAATTTTTTCATGAAATCAAAACTCTCAGTATTAATCACAGATCCCTTTATGCTAAAGAGGATAATATTTAGAATAGAATGGATTCTAGGTCTAAAAGGATGAACAAATATGGGGATGACAAGGAGGATATGAAGATTGGCTTTCTAAAGGATAATGTGGATAGAATGGAGAATACCCTTAGAAATATTATGTTGGATAGCAATTAGTTTATGGGGACTACAGTTGAGTGCATCAATAACATTAAAAAGGAGTTGAATGCCAGATCCCTTGTCAAGATTGATGATATCAAAGATGATGATGAGGACCAAACTGGGTCAAGCAAGCGTACTATATCCTCCAAGAAGAAGAAGATACAGGAGAGGATTCTCGAGTTGTCTAATCTCAATGCGGCCATTAGTAAGATGTCGAATGCAAAAAAGGACATGGAGGAAACTCTATTGGATTTTTCTTGGTTTCTTGTTGTTCTATTTTTCCTACTTTTTCCTTTGTTACTATTGCTAGTTGTTAGTTTTTGTTTATTGGGTTTTCGATGGCTTTGTTTTCAGTTTTGGGTCTACTGGAGGGCTGGTTTTTAGCCCTGTCTCTTTTTCATGGGTTTAATGTTTAATCTTTTGTAACTGCCTTGTATGGGGTTTCAGGTCCCTCAAAACCTATTTTTACCAATATTCAGAAACAACTAGACCAGAAACCATTGGATCATCGCAATGTAGAGGTATTCATGTTGAATATGTAAGTGATGAGGAAGATGAACAAGTTGAGGTAGTGGAAGAAGAAACTCAACCTAGGATTGACCAAGGATAGGAAAATTTTATTCGAGCCATAACTAGAGTAAACAAAAAATCCCATTTTAACCCTCTAAACTATAATGATAATTTGAAACCAAATGAATTTCTAGACTGGGCCTCTAAAATAGATAAATATTTTTAATTTTAAAGTACTAAAGAAGATAAAAGAGTGAAGTATGCACATGAGTGAAGTGGAAAGGTCATGCATCCCTTTGGTGGGATCATTTTCAAATTGATAAACAATGAAGAGGAAAATATAAAATAAAACCATGGGATAGAATGGTAACAAATTTGAAGTCCAAATATT
This sequence comes from Chamaecyparis obtusa, assembly GCA_027943335.1. Lineage (NCBI taxonomy): Eukaryota > Viridiplantae > Streptophyta > Pinopsida > Cupressales > Cupressaceae > Chamaecyparis > Chamaecyparis obtusa. The sequence continues at coordinate 107,582 of BSBK01003009.1, read as the reverse complement.
TCTACTAGAAGACTACCGTATAAGTTTTTTTTTAAAAATTATAGATTTTGGAACAAAGAGAAACAAGTGTCGAGTACACAAAAGAATTTTATCGATTGAGCATAAGGCTTAGCCATGTTGAAGAATATGTAGAGAAAATTTATGTTAGGCCTAAGATCAAATTATTGAGAGGTTAGATGAATTAGTAAACAACTAATTAATCCAACTTTCCAAACTTTTAAACTTAAACCAACATTCACAAGATTAACTTAATAGAAGAAAATAAAAACTTTATACACATAGGAACATCCACAAAGTTGACACAGATTTATCTCATGAAAACCCAAATCAAGAGAAAACTAAAGTGGGAATTAAATTACCCATTAAATGATGTACTATTCTCAAGTATTCCCTATGAGCAACCTAACCCTATTAGAAGTTTACAAAAGCACTATTAGGTGCTACTTGGTTAAGGTATTTTCCTTAGGCCCATTAGGACCTTTAACATGTTAGGAGTATCCTTGTTAGAAGACTTTAGACATAGACTAATATGCCACCCTATCAAAAGATTTACAATAAGGACCTATTAGGATCCACTTGGTTAAGGGATTTTGATTGTTGCAACTATTAAGGAACAATAGAAAGAATGATCTATAGAACATCACTACCTCTACTTTATTAGATCCACTGAAGCACATAATATCTTCCTTACACACTTAACTCTACCCTGGCTTGATCACAACCTCTATTTTACAACCACACTTTCCCAACACATGATCAAAAGACAAAATTTTCAACTTCATCCATTATGTATTGAAATTTTAAGGCCATTGCCTTAATCAAGCCCTAGATTTGAAATAGATTTGAATTTGAAATATCCCACTGAAATACAATGCACCAAAAAACAAAATTCAATGTACAAAACATATTTCCAAGACCGCATCAACTAATATACTATTTACATAGAATTTTCTGTCAAGGGATCAACCACATTTTGACCAAACAAAAGCTTCCTCTAGAGTCTACTCTACACGCTAGCATCGAACAATGAAATGCTAGATCATCACTTCTGATCAGAGACACATCGCTACAATGTGACTAGTACAATTTGACTTGCCACCACATCCATACTGGTCACCAATTCAAGATCTACCATCGGTAGATTAAGAACATAAGATCTTTACCTTGAAACTATTAGAATAACTGAGAGGGGGGTGAATCAATTATCCACAGTCCCAATCACAAAATCTATATCAAAAAACAATTTACTAAAACTTCTACAGCTCAGTAAACTAAAATAGTATTTTTTTTGTGCTTTTACCGATTACCAGTTAATAACATATAATGATTACTGATCAAGTCCAATATGAAACATGCAAAGTATGATAACAAACAATCATCACAATCAACACATAACACAAGAGATTAAACTTGGAAACCCTGTGAAGGGAAAAACCACCTGGGACCAGCAATCCAAAAATTGTTCACTCTTTTGAAGTGAGGTCGGTGAAGACCCAACCCTGTTAAAGGTTACAAACACACTGTGAGGTGTGACCTTGTTAGAGGATTTTAGACCAACCGTTATTGTCCAACCAGCATTCACTATGGGGTTGATAGGATAACAAATGTACATTCTATGAATGACATTACAAGACTTTCTAGTCCATTCTGTTAAGAGATTTCTCTATTTACAATGGTTAAAATGTAACAGTAGTTGATCTGATTACAACACAACTTCAATTGTAGATTATCATATCTATGTTAAGCTCATTCAAATCCTCTGATCAATATTTCAATTCTATTTCAATCAATATTCAATAACTTACTGTCACTCGGTAATAGCTTTCTAACGCTCAGTAATCTCTGTAGTTTGGTTCTCTTTAACCAGTATGATCAGGCATACATGAAGCTTTTTCATGTGATATCTCTGTAGTCTCCTTCTTCTGGCATGATTTCATCATGAAATCCTAGTCTCTTAAATAGATGTGTAAACTGTTTTAATTCCATCCATCAAATTTTGCAGCTTAATCTCCTTTGTTGATTTTTTCACTTAAACCTTCCTCGACTGATGTGTCAGTAACACATTTTGTTTCAATCCCTTAGATCTTCTTCAAATTATGTTAGTTGTCGATCTTCATTAAAAACATTATCTTCATCTCTGATTTCAAGGTACTTTATAGCTCATCAACTTCCATCGGCTAAACTAGTCATTTAGTTCTTTTCTTCTGCTCGGTTAACAAAGAAATGTGTCAGTGAACACAAGCTCAATTTGTACTATGAATGGTATACACTACACTACGTCGGTGCATACTGAAATGGTTCATTAACTAACAACACTGCCTTGTGCATTTTGCTCTTATCCTTCACCATAGATGAATGCAATATAATCAAGTCAATAACATAAGTTCATAGACTCATCCATAAGTTATTCAATGTGTTTCTTATCCTTATCTGTCATATCCATCTTTCTCATGTAGATATATTATGTTCTTTATCTCTTTTCTTCTTCTTTCTATAGATCTTTAGGTATAGTAACTTACAAGATAAGTAATGTCAAAACTAGTTGACATCAATGACAACATATTACTGATTTAACCATCTTACTGTGGACAAGGCTTTCGAGGGTACCTGCTTTGAAAGACTTCAAGCCAAACAAGGATTAGATGTTAGTCTAAGCATGAAATCAATGCAAAACAAAGAAAACTCTAAGCTAGCCACCTCAGATTGAGCCTAAACAGGTGCACCCAAGCACTGTTTGATTTGCTCTTGCTTAAGGGGATGTGGGTGTGCTCTCTACTCACTTGGAGCATATTCCTTATGCATTTAGGACGGATTGAAATCCATAAAAACCCCAAAATGGCACAAAATAGGTATAGAACACCTGATTTTCCCCTAAAGCCTCAAGGACCAAAATGATGCTGATATGAATATTAAGCTACATGAGATTTATGCTAAGATTAATTTTAAGCCAAATAGGGATGTGATGATGCTATGCTTATGCAAAATAATGAAATAAACTATGTTAATCCATTATTACTAAATTTAGGATGAGCTAAAATGCTTGAAAGTAAGCTAGATTAAGATGATTATGCTAAGTCTAGAGCTAAATGGGCATGATAACAATGCATGAGAATAAAAGTTAAGCTAATGAATTTTCTTTTGAAAGGAGGAGCATTTTCAGGATTTGGGAAGGAGGAATGAGTGGCCAGGATCAAAATTCTTAAGAGAGGCCAAGATTCATTCAAAGGGGAGCACATGGATTGTGCTAGTTCAGGGCCACCTCCTTGTGACAAGTGTCACAAGGGCATTTGGTTGAAAGATGGGAGGAATGTGCACAATTTGGGAAATGTGCCTAAGGTCAAAGGGTGTAAGAAAGGGGTGAGGGGCTTCTTAAATGCATGATAAATGCATGTAAGAGGGATAAGGAGGCCTTAAATGCACTTAATGCATGTAAGACAAGTCTCTAGAAGTTTGTTGACTTTGGGTTAAGCTTAGGAGTTGGCTAACCTTAGTTAGGGAATGTGACAGGATTAGGGGAGGGATTAGGATTAGGATTAGGGTTAGGACTTTTTAGAAGAGTCTAGAATTTCCTTAGGATAAACATGGATTTTAGAAAATAAATAAAGATTTATTTATTTCCATGGTTTAGATTTTGAGAATATTTATTAAAAATAAATTTAACAAATATGAGGATTAAATATTTAATCTTAATTAAATATTTTGAGTTGGGATTAGAGTTAGGAAATGATGGGATTAGCCTTTACTCGAAATTAAAGAAGGATTAGAAGATTCTAGAAGAGGTTAGTGGTCTTTAGGAAAATGGAAAGGTTTTGGGAAAAAATAAATTAATTATTTATTTTTTGGATTTTTGGTTAATTTATTAATTAAATAATTAATAAATAGGGAGATAATGTTTAAATAAGATTTAAACATTTTTGGGAGGGATTCCTTAATTAAATATTTTTAATTAAGGTAAAGGGATTTAATGACATAAAAATAATTTAATTAACTAAATAATTAATTAATTAATAAATGATGATGTCATCAGGGATTTTTCAGAAAATAAAAATAATTTATTTTCTAAAGGATTTTTAGGTGTCTACATTTTGCCCCTCTTTGATGCGATGCCGCAAGTGGCATGACATCAAAGACAAGAAAATAAGATGCCTAAGGCTAGAATTTAGAGGAATGAGGGGTTGTGCCCCCTCGAGAAAATAACGCAAGGAGTAAACGTTGTGGAATTTTCTCGAAAGGAAACAAAGAAGGAAGGGCCTAGGAAGAAGGGGAGATAAATAACCAAGCTTCCAAGAGCAAAGATGGGTGAATGCAAGATGAGATGAAATGAAAAATGTAGGATGCAGCTATATGAGGATGCAAGATTAATCTATATGCTGCAAAATGCAGGGGATTTGGGGAAGCTCCAAGTGCAAATGTGGAGAGCACAACCTAGTTTAATATAGCAATGTTAGAGACCTTCCAAGGATACTGGGATCACGAGGCCTTATCACCAGCGTTGCAGAGGACTAATGCTAAAAAGACACGCAGGGTTGCCCCAGCATCACGCACAAACCCAAGAGGAAGCATGGTGGAAACGATGCTGAAGAAACTACAAACACACGACTGACTCACAAGTAGAAGTAAAAGATCAAAAGACCTTGCCCCAGATTATCCTCATGCGCAGCGCACCATGATATAAAGGATCGTGGCAACTTTGAGTAGAGAACAATGAGAAGCTATAAAAGATTAACAAGACCCAAAGGACAAAATCCAAGGTCAAAATGAGAACTCCAAAAGGACATCCTTTGCCAAGGAGAGAGATTGGATGTGATTGATGGTGGGACGATTGGTCTGAACGTGTGGAAGGATGCATCAACACAGACCTAGTGTGCTTGGTGGAAGATGAGGTCAGATAGGAAGGATACAACTGAGGGGACCCATGATTAGGCTTAGGTCAGACAAAACAGAAGCATACATCTGTGCGGACCCGATGCTGATGGGGAGAATGTTGTGTTGCTGATTGGAAAATGATGCGGTTCAAAGATAGTCACGATGATCAAGCATAGTCAAAAATTGATATTGCGGAAGTACAAGGCTGGGTAGGACAAGATGTTCTGATCAAAGGCTGCTGCAGGACTGACAAGGATTATGTACAACAAGACACGAGGATATGTACAATGGACAGGAAGACATTTACAACGGATATGGACAAAAGCTCAGAATTGGGGATAGGAAGATCTCGCTATACAGGATATGGTACAGGATAGGATTGCGCTATACAGGATATACAGGATATGGTACAAAATATGTGCAAGAGATGTGCAAGAGATGGTACAACATAGGGTATAAGATATGGGCAGGTGGGATTGCAGATTTGTTGGAGGATGATGAAAAAGAGGAATGTTGGGGGAGGGTGGATGGGGATGGGGATGGTAGAAAAAGGATTGAGATGTTGGGATGGAGGGATGGGAGTTTGATAGATAATGACTCGATCCACTATGTATGGTGCCTGTTTGCTAGGTTTTCACCAACATACTTGTCCAAGGTGCTTGAATTGCCAAGTTTTCACCATTAGATGATTGTTTTTCTTTTTTCTTTTTACTTTTTTGCTTTTTTCAATTTTTATGGATTTTTTGAATATGTAGATCTAGTTGAAGCATAGAACCTCTTTAGATGTATGATGTTGATTGGATCATTCAAAGGCTCACCTTTTGGTGTAGATAATTGATAAGTGCCAGAGCCAAAGCATGTTGTGACAACATAAGGGCCCAACCAAGTAGGCTCAAACTTGCCTTTCTTTTCTCTGTTTGCTTGGACTTTCTAATTTTCTTTGAGGACCATGTCACCGACTTGAAATTGTCTAGGATGGACCTTCTTGTTATAATTCCTTTTGAGTCGATTCTGGTATGCAACCAGGTGATCATAGGTTTGTTGTCTCTTTTCATCTAACAGGTCTAGCTATGTGAGACGGGCCACACGATAGTCTTCATCAGTGGTGTAGTTTTTCATGGAGACTCACAATGATGGGAGCTCAGCCTCAATCGGTAGAACGACTTTAGCACCATATACAAGGGAATATGGGGTGGTGCCTGTGGGAGTGTGATAAGAAGTACGATAGGCCCAAAGGGCAAGATTAATTTGGAGGTGCTAGTCATGACCAGAATCATTGACAACCTTCTTGAGGATTTTTAGGATAGTTTTGTTGGTTTCCTCAACTTGCCCATTTCCTTGAGGGAAATATGGACTGGACAAACGGTGATGGATGTGGAGTCTAGCACACAGATCATCCACATGTTGGTTTTCAAAAGGTGTGCCATGGTCAGTGAAGATGGTAGATGGTATGCCAAAGCGACAAATGATGTGGTAAAGGATGAACTTGGATATTTGGATGCCAGTAGTGAGGGTGAGCGGGATTGCTTCAACCCATTTGGTGAAGTACTCTATGGTAGTTATTATGTACTTGTGTCCATCTGAGGAAAGGGGAGTGATTAATCTGACAAGGTCGAAACACCAACATGAAAATGGCCAAGGTGGCACAATGGGCTGCAAATCTTGTGCTGGTGCATGAATCAAATTTGCATGCTGCTGACATGGCAAAAAAATTTCTGGCAAACTCACAAGCATCATGTTCCATGGTTAGCCAATAATACCCAACTCGAAGCAAATGCTTAGCTAGAACCATGCCACTCGTGTGGGCACCACAAATTCCAGCATGGACCTCTTGTAAAGCCAGGATGGCCTTGTTTGAATCTAAACACCTAGAGAGGATATTGTGATACCCTCGATGATAAAGGGTGTTGGCTACAAGAGTATAGCGGGAAGCTCTGTGGATAAGGTTTTGGCGTTGGTTATTGGTGAGATGGGGAGATATGATACCATTCTTTAGATATGCATGGATGTCATGGCACCACGGGGACTGTGGACCAACCAAGACACACACCATTTCTGCATTGGCATTCTCATAAGCTGGTGTATGTAGCTGCTCGACTAGGAATTCATACTGTGATGCGTCACCTAGGATTTCTAACAAGGACCCAATAGTTGCCATTGCGTCTGCTGCTTTGTTCTGAAGTCTGGGTATCTATGTGAATTGTAGATTCAGGAAATGCTCTTTCAATCTATCCATGAGTTCTTTGTAAGGTAGCAGCTTGTCATCCTTTGTCTGATATTCATCTAGTACTTGCTTGATAATCAGCTGTGAATCATCGAACACTTGCAGTTCTATGATATTCCATTGAATGGCTATTTTGAGACCTAAGATGAGTGCCTCATATTCTGCAATGTTGTTGGTACATGAAAATCCCAATTTGAATGACTTTGGGATGTATTCACCTTGAGGTGTGATGAATAGGATTCCTACCCCTAATCCATGTGATGTGTAGGAGCCATCAAAGTATAGTTTCCACATGGGCTGCTCTTCGATCATACATAAGTGTTCATTAGGGAATTTCATGATTAGTGGATAAGCATCCACTAGTGGTGCTTCTGCTAACTGATCAGCAATGACTTGCCCTTTGATTACTTTTCGATCTATGTACTGGATGTCAAACTCATTGAGTATCATGACCCATTTTGCCATACGGCCTGTGAGAGTTATCTTTGATAGTAGATATTTGAGGGGGTCCACCTTTGAAATGAGCTTGGTTGTGTGACTGAACATGTAATGTCTAAGCTTTTGAGTGGCAAAGACCACTGCAAGGCATTCTTTTTCCATGGGTGAGTAATTAAGCTCATAGCCAACAAGAGTTCAACTAATGTAGTAGATGGCTCTCTCTTTGTTTTCATCATCATGCTGAGCTAGGAGTGCCCCCAGTGCTGTAGTGGTTGCTGAGATGTAGAGTATGAGAGGGCATCCTAGAACTGGTGGTACTAGGATTGGAGAATTAGCTAGATACTCCTTGAGCTTATCAAAGCTTCTCTGACATATGGGATCCCATTTGAAGCTTGTGTCTTTGCATAAAAGATGTGTGAAAGGTTGGCACTTGTCTGCCAGTTGAGAAATGAACTAACGTACTGATTGAAGCTTTCCTTGTAGGCTTCTGAGCTGTCTAAGTGTTCTTGGGGGAGGCATTTCTGTTATTGCTTTGACCTTTTTAGGGTCAATCTCTATGCCTCGTCGTGATACTATGAAACCTAGGAGCTTTCCAGATGTAACACCAAAGACACATTTCTTTGGATTGAGCCGTAACCCATAGTGCTACAGGCGATCAAACACACTCTCAAGAATGTCAAGGTGTTCATGGTGTGTCTTTGATTTTGCAAGAATATCATCCACATAGTCCTCTAGGATCTTGTGGATCATGTCATGGAAGATTGCTGTCATCGCTCTCTGATATGTGGCTCCTGCATTCTTTAGACCAAAGGGCATCATGTTATAGCAAAAGGTACCCCGTGGAGTGGTGAATGTTGTTTTGTGTTGGTCTTCTGCTGCTATATGAATCTGATTGTATCCAAAGAAACCATCCATTAGTGACAACATTTCATGGCCCACTGTAAGATCTGTGATCATGTCTATGTTAGGTAGTGGGAAATCATCTTTAGGACATGCCTTGTTTAGGTCCCTAAAATCTGTACAAATTTAGATGTCACCGGAAGGCTTTGTGATAGGTACCATGTTGGAGATCCAATCTGAGTAATCTATAGCTCTGATAATCTTTGCATCCAGGAGCTTTTCTAGTTCTGATTTTACCAATAGAGCTACTTTGGGATGCATTTTGCGTAGCTTCTACTTTATTGGCTTAACATTGGGGTCTATGGCTAGTGATGAACAACAAGTTTTGGATCAAGTCTAGGCATGTGTGCGTATGACCATGCAAAGTTCGTAGTAGCTTCTTGAAGGAGCGCAGTGAAAGCCATTTCTTCACCTTCTGTCATGTTGGCTGCAATGTAGGTGATCCTCAGACATTCCTCTATACCTAAGTTGACTGGCCTTGTTTCTTCTATGATGATAGGTGACTGCTCAGGTTTGTAATCCTGGATAAGAGGAAGAGGCAAGTCTTCATCTTCTAGTGCTTGAATTGCCAAGTTTTCACTAGAAGATACGCTCTTTATTTTTACTTTTTTGGAATCAGAATGTGCCCCAGAAGGGTTTTCACATAAGGACTCATGTTTTACTCTTTCTATTTCTCTTTTGCAGCTAAAGCTTGCCTCCTCTCCGAAGTATCCTTCTGGGTCAAGCTTATAGATGTGAGTTGACTCTGAATTGTGAACTGATTGTGGGCCTAATGCCCCCATGAATTCTAGGAGTGCTTCCATGCTTTGGAACTCATCAATGTGTGTAATGCTTGGTTGGTCCCAGTCTATGAGTTTAGGGTGGATGAGGGGAAGTTCTATGAGATTGATGGCAAGTTGTCGGAGGACAGAAGTCCCCAGGAGGGTGTCATCATCAAAAATATCATCGTAGGACCTGATTTCTTTCTCTTCAGGGATGTCTTCGATCTCTACGAGGTCATCCTTGCTATTTAAGAGGGGAACACTAGTCATGTTGGTGCCCCCAGTTGTGGTATTGGGCCCTTGTATATGCAGGTGAGGGGTATTAAAATTAAGACCTTGATGTTCAAGATTCTTTGATGGTGTGATGGGATATTGGTTGCCACCTTCTTGTGGCCCTAGACCACCGCCTTGATAGTGCCATTGTTCAGTGGTATACTTATATTGTTTTGGATATTTATCTTTGAAATAGCCAAGAAGTTGAGTGTCAGGTGATGGGGGATCTTTATACAACCACCTATTTATGTCAGGATCCATCTCTTGACTATTTATGTTGCCATGGGATTCAAAAGTCATAGATCCAATTTTCTTGATTTCATGATGCTCTTCAATAGGCTTGCTTTGGTGATCTGGGCACCCTTGAGTATGTGGATCAAGTGGGAGGGCCCCTATAGAAAATGCATCATGTAGGCTATATTCACCACAACCCTGGTTATTGATCTTGACGGAAGATAGGATGGAGGTGAGAATGGTTTCTAGATCACAATGGGATCGAGATGAGCTGGCAATAGAAGTACCAATGTCAGTTCCAAGACAATGAGTGGAGTGAGGGAATGATGCTTCCATCGCATGACAGTATGCAAAGGGTTGGGGGTTAGCATGGATGGTAACCTCAGTGCCTTGATGTGGAAATTTGATGCACTGATGGTAAGTAGATGGTACAACCTTAATGGAATGAATCCATGGTCGGCCTAGGAGGATATTAAATGGTAGGTCAAGATCAACAACATGGCAAATAGTATCTTGTGTTGCTGGGCCTAGCTGAATGGGAAAAGTAATGGTACCTTCAGAGGTATGCTCCAAGTTGTCATAGGCTTTGATAGTGATCACTTCATGTGCTATATCAGCCTGGGTGAACCCAATCTGCTAAATGAATTTCAAAGTACACAAGTTTAGGGCTGAGCCATTATCTATTAAGACCCATTTGATGGAAAAGTCTATGACCATGACAATGATGCGGAGAGGGAGAGTATGGTCAGGTGCAATGGCTGGCATGTCAGATGGTTTGAAGGATAAAGCATAGGTTGTAGATAGATGTCCCACAAGGGTCTCAAACTGGGTGGTGTTAATGTCTGTGCGGACATGTCCTTCTTTGAGAGCTCGGTCGAGGATCTCCTGATGGAGAGGTGAAGTGCGGAGAAGGTCCAAGATGGATATTTGGACTGGTGTATTCCCAAGATGTTCTATGAGGTTGTACTATGCATTGTGTGCATTTTGTACTGGCCTTGGATGGGCACCAGCAATAGTTATCCGACCCCTATGGGTGGTAACAGCACATTGACTGTCTGCTCCTCTGACATGGATGGTATTGACTGTGGGCTCAACTTGGGTTATACATCCAAAAAATTTATCATAATTGATGTAGGCAGTAGTGTGATCTTCTTGCTTGCCTTTACCATGATTCTGGGGATGATTGGCATTAGCTTGATTCTTCCCAGCATTGTGTTGTGGGAACACATTCTGATAGATTTGTAAATTGGCATTTGGTGAGGCTTGAGCAGATGTATCTACTTGAATCTCTTTTTGATCAATGAGATCTTGGATATAGTTTTTGAGTCTCATACACTTCAGGGTAGTGTGTCCTTTGACACAATGATAATCACAGTACTCATGATCTTTGTACCAATCAGGCTTGGGAGTGGTATCATCAACTGGCTGAATTGGTGGATATGTAATCAAGTTGGCCTTGGCCATCTGATGAAAGATAACATCCAGAGGTTCACCCAGTGGTGTGAAGGTCTTCTTTGGATAATTTTGAGCTCTGGGTTTGTTCTGCTTGGGAGCAATATTGACGGCATTGACTTGATTGTTTGGGTTACCTTGATAAGCTTGATGGGCTTGCTGCTGATAATTCTGCTGATTATTCTGAGAATGATATTGTTGCATGGGTTGTTGGTGGACTTGAGGAGGTTGCTGATGGATGGGCGCTTGTTGTTGTTGGTATGCAGGAGTTGATGGCAGACTAGCTACAACAAATTGGACATGCTTGGTATCAGTGGCTCCATCAGTAACAACATTCTTGTTACGATTCCAGTAACGGGCTTTATCATTGCTGGGTTTTTGGGCATCATTTTTGAAGTGTCAGATTGTGCCTTTATCTAGGAGGGCCTTTTCAATACCTATCCCCTTGCTCTTGATATCTTGATATGTTTGGAGAAAATTCATTCTCATGAAGTGGGATAACTTAGGATACAGATTATCAATAAAGATTTTGGTCAAATGCTTTTCAGGTGGCTGGTATGATAACCTGGTAGTAAGGTTCTGCCATTGTTGCAAGTATTCTGCTAGGCTTTCTCCATCTTTCTATTTTGAGTTGCAGAGATCTAACAAGGTCAACTCATTCTCAACATTGTGGGCATAATGGGCAATGAACTTCTCAGAAAGTTCAACAAAGGTTGTGATAGTCCCACATGGTATTTTGTAGAACCATTCAACAGCGGTTCCTCCCAAGCTTTTGGGGAATAGGTGTAGGAGATAGTTATCACTATAAGCCACTTCTTGGCATGCCATATAGAATTCTTTAATATGATTGACTGGATCTCCTTTTCCTTGATATTTATCAAATTTAGGTGTCTCAAAGTGCTTGGGGAAAGTTATAGTGGCAATGGACTGGTCAAATGGATAAGGACACACCTCCTCAAACTTGTAAGTTTTGTTCTTAGTACCGGTTTGAAGCTCTTTAAGAGCATTCTTCATGGCTTCCCATTCAGCATTGATTGGTGTTTGAGTGGGTACTCCCATTTGAGGTGGATATTGTGGAGTGGGATATGGAGATGGCCCAACAGGATAGGTAGATTGGAGTGGATCTTGGAGTGATGCTTGCTGAGGAGGATACTGCTGATGTGGCATAGGGGTATATTGCGGTGATGGATATGAGACTGCTTGCTGGTGTTGTGGGATGACGGGGACTTGCTGCTATGACTGATAGGAGGAAACTTGTTGCTATTGGGGAATGGTGGGGGTTTGTTGCTATGACTGGAAGTATGGTTGCTGTGGGGGTGGCTAATGGAATGATGCAACTTGCTGATAGGATGGTCCTTGCTAAACTTGGCTCTATAGTTGACCGATATAAGTCAGGTGCATTCCCACATTGCTTAAGGGTGGAACTGATGTAGGGAAGCTTGAAGCAAAGGGTGACTGGGTAGGACAACTTGCAAAATGGGATGAACTTTTCTGCTGAGGTGGAGGAACTTGTTGAAAAGCACTAGGTATTGGGAATGGATAGCTTGTGAAGGATGAGGTTGGTGGAGGTTGAGATGGTTGTTGTTGTGCTGCTTGTGAGAAGGTGGCTTGTTGGTTTGCAAACACGGATGTGGGAGAGTGAGTTGGTATTCCAAAGGCTTTCATTTCTTCTTGAGTGAGACCCCAATGAGAACCAGTGTGAGGTGGGAATTATGCTGCAGCAGATGCTAGGAAGGTAGATGTAATGGGAGTTTGGGACATGAATGGTGGATTGGGAAAACCCATGGAACGCATTCATGTGGTGAAGGCATTTTGCTGGGCTTGTACCTGGGTAGATGCTTGTTGGGGGGGAAATGAAGAGAACACTTGCATTCCCCATGAAAAGGGGGATGTTGATGCAGAAGTTTGCTGGGTATGAAAGGGGAGTGGTTACGCTGCCCTCGGAATAGATGACGCTGATGTGGAGGCTTTGTGGGAGAAAGAGGGAAAGGATTGCCTTGACCCTGGAAAAGATGGTATGGATGTGGAAGCTTGTGGAGTGAAAGGGAAAGATGATTGCGTCCTTCCTATCATAAAAGGTGTGGATGTGGAAGCTTGTGAAGTGAAGGGGAAAGATGATTGCATCCCTCCTAGAGTGAAAGGTGTTGCTTGGCCTATGGAAGATGGTGGAACTTCTTGTGCAAAGGTTTGTGTAAGAGGTGGGAGATGATTCTGGGACAAGCGTTGGATTTGTGCAAGAGCTTGAGCGGCCATGGCGGATGATGAAGTACCTATGATAGGGAATGGAGTAGATGGTGTTATAGCTTGTGTTGCGGGATTTGCAAAGCTTCCTTGTAGAAGAAGGGGAATGGCGGAGGTTTCTTGGGATGTTTGCAAGGTTGGATCAAGGAACGGTTGGATAAATGGAGAGTATACTTGTGTTGGGATTTGGATAGTACTTATGGGAATGCAAGGATGGAGATATGGTGGAATGGAAGTCTGTGCTTGTGCAAAGTTAGTGAACATGCCTTGCTAGTTTTGGGCTATGAGTGCATTGAATACTGGTGGATTCTCTGGATGATTCACAAATGTTTCTATTGCCAGAGGAGCTGAGGGGATATAGGGATCATCCCATGTGTTTCCAGTTTGTACTTTGGGATCATAGGCTATCATTGCACTGGTAAAAATGTTGGGAACAGATGAACTGGTGATCAGATAAGGATTCATGTTCCTTCTTTTTCTAGATCTGGATCTTGTCTCAACAGGCATGGAGATGCAGATGCTAGATGGATGCAAGATGTTTCCTAAAGGACTCTAAAGGATGGTGGATGCAAGCTTAAGGAATTTCTAAGGATGATGAACTTCTAGAATGTGATGCAAGGATTGGTGAAATGCTCGGGTTTGGATCAAGGATGGTGGAAGATTGATGGGGAATGGTGGCAGATTGGTAAAAAAGCTTGGTGATGATGGAGGCTTGGTGGGATGCTCAGATTTGGGTCAAGATTGGGTGGAGGATTGACAAGATGCTGGTGGAAGATTACTAAGTGTCAACAATGAGCTGTTGTTTTTCCCAAAGGAGGATCAGTGATAGGATTTGGCCAACTTAGGATAGACTGATGATCTTCGGTCAACTGGATTCTTATCAATACAAGCCAATCTCTTGCTCGAGATGATGAGGCTATGCAAGGACAAGTTGGATTTCCTTTAGACAATGCTCTGTCAAAAAGGGGATGATTTCTGATTTGGGATAAGGGATGGAAACAACTCAAAGGTTTTCAACACTAAGTGCTTGTGGATTTGGATCTTTGGATTTGGCACAAAAGGATGGTGAGTTCTGATTTGGATATTGGATGCTGGATTTTGGATGAAGGATATGGGACTCTGATTGTGGATTGTTGATGGAAAGATGGTGAAGGATGATGGAACAATGCTTTGTTTAAAAGGATGATGCAAATGCAATTGAGATGGATGATCTATGATGCTACTAGGAAGATGATGGTGAATGCAGCTAAGGACTCTAGAATGCGACTAAGGATTTGGTGATGATGCGGGGATGAAACTAGGATGAAGGACTGCCAAGATAGGATTTTTGAGATCTGAAGGTGGAATGGATATGCAAAGGATCTAGCTAATCTTCTCTTTCAAGGTTAACATAGCGACGGTTCACTCAGAATCAGTAGGCAAACTGTTTGACTCTTGCGTTATAGCCAATTTTCTTCTGCTTGGGTTGCTTGGATAGAGGATTGATGGCTCTTAAGGTTTCTTTCTGCAACTTTCTTCTCTTGATAATCCTTGGATTTGGGTAACTTAGCTTTCAGATGTTTGATCAAATTGGGCATAACTCAGAGAAATTCTGATAAAAAAGGCTCTTTGGATATCTGATTTTGAGGGTTTCTCTGCAAAATGTCTTGAGTATCTTGAACCGGGTTTGTTGATCAGTTTGATGTTTCCCAATGGCAAAGGATAGATTTCAACAAAGATTTTTGGAAAAGCAAATCTCCACAAGGGACAAAGCAACCTTGTGGGATACAAATAGGATAACTGACTCTGATAAAGCTTTGAAAGTGTATGTTCCAACAGTGTTTTCACAGAGTTTTGACTGTCAAGCACTTCAAACAGATCTACCTAAGGAAGGTGAGTATCAAAATCGCTTGCCCATAGCTTGGTATCCCCTAGAAGGGAATACAAATGGTGAGTAATCTTGAGGTGACCCGGTAAACCCCTTGGAATCGGTCCTTGCACAAGGATTTTGATACTTTTGGATGTAGATAGGGTAGCCTCTATTTTATCAAGTTTTTAATAGTTCTGTGGAGTCTCCATACCCAGTTATACTAACCACCTGTGACTCACTTAAGAGCCTAGCCAACAACGCTAGGGGAGGAATATTTACCTGTCCCCAGACATTTGCATTTGGCACAAAACGCCCGTGGATTAGGAGATATAAGTGAGTACTTTTTGCCTTCACTTTATTTATATATCGGTCGGGGGGGATACTGGCTTGAGGTCATTCTTTGAGGAGGAAGCGCTTTTCTCCCTGGACATGCCTCGCTAAAAGTAGAACAAGTGAACTTGTCCGAGTCCAAATGTTCTATGTTGCTTACTTTAACAGGATTTTTAAAAAAAAGTAAAGCTCCTAAATGCACATCAAGCAAGTTGTTCTTTCTTCCAATTTGATTAAGTGTGATTTGAACTTTGAAATTGAAGACACAAGTGTTTAAGATTTGATTTGTTCTTTCTCCAAAAAGTAAATGATTTGAGCGATTGCAATTTCTTTCCTTTGGGAATTCAAGATTGAGATGTGCGTGTTGATTTAGAACTTTGAAGTGCTTTGTTTTGTCTTTAAGGCATTCAAGATTGAATTTGTGTTTTGCTTGAATTGAAAAGGAGGGAATAGAGATGCTTGTTTTTTCCAATTTAGATCATTCAAGATTGTGTTTGATTTTCAAAATGATAATGACTCTTAGGACCTAAGTTTTTTTCCTTAGTTTCATTCAAGATTTGTTTAACCTTTGCTTTTTTATGAATCTGAGAAAATTTAAGGCAAAAACATAGTAGACAGTGACACTGTCTAGCTAATACGCGACACTGAAAAACTCTCAGGTGATAGCAGAATGTTTACAGGTGACAGAGAAAATTGCGCAAGCAATAGAGAAATGATTCTAGGCGACAACTAAATATTCCCAGGTGACAACAAAGTCTCTCATAGGCGATAGCAACATATGCATAGGTGATACTCAAACGTGCCTAGGTGACACTAAATCAGGCTTAGGCAACACTTAAATAGGCAGAGGTGAAACTTAATCATGCATAGGTGACAATGAAAAAATGCTAAGCAAGACTTAAAAATGCAAAGGCGACAGTAAAATGTGCGTGGGCGGGAAACAAATTATTACAGGCGGTAGTGAAATGATTACAGGCGATAAACAAATATTCCAAGCGATGACGGAATGTTCACAAGCGAGACTTCCATACCAAAAGGCATGAAAGCTTATGTCTCAGGCAGGATTTCTTAAGTTGCAGGCGTGATTTAATTACTTGTAGGTGACAGAAGATGTATTTTGGGACAAAATAGCAGTTATCGATGGCGAAAATCTATCAAAAAATAAGCGTGAATACAGAGCTTGTAGGCGTCATTTCATTGCTTGAAGGCATGATTTAATTGCTTGAAGGCGTGACTGTATTGTGTGTAGGTGACATTTCTTTTCTTGAAGGCGACATTTCTTTGCTTAAAGGTGACATTTAATTGTTGTAGGTGACATTTAATTTCTTGAAGGTGACATTTCATTTGTTTCCTGCAAATACAAGAATATGAAGTATGATCTAATCAAAGTGATTGTGGTTTTGGTCCCACCGGGCATGCCAGAATGTGGACAAGGCTTTCGAGGGTACCCGCTTTGAAAGACTTCAAGCCAAACAAGGATTAGATGTTAGACTAAGCATGAAATCAATGCAAAACAAAGAAAACTCTAAGCTAGCCACCTTAGATTGAGCCTAAACAGGTGCACCCAAGCACTGTTTGATTTGCTCTTGCTTAAGGGGATGTGGGTGTGCTCTCTAATCACTTGGATCATATTCCTTATGCATTTAGGATGGATTGAAATCCATAAAAACCCCAAAATGGCACAAAACAGGTATAGAACACTTGATTTGCCCCTAAGGCCTCAAGGACCAAAATGATGCTGATATGAATATTAAGCTACATGAGATTTATGCTAAGATTGATTTTAAGCCAAATAGGGATGTGATGATGCTATGCTTATGCAAAAAAATGAAATAAACTATGTTAATCCATTATTACTAAATTTAGGATGAGCTAAAATGCTTGAAAGTAAGCTAGATTAAGATGATTATGCTAAGTCTAGAGCTAAATGGGCATGACAACAATGCATGAGAATAAAATTTAAGCTAATGAATTTTCTCTTGAAAGGAGGAGAATTTATAAGATTTGGGAAGGAGGAATGAGTGGCCAGGATCAAAATCCTTAAGAGAGGCCAAGATTCATTCAAAGGGGAGCACATGGATTGTGCTAGTTCAGGGCCACCTCCTTGTGACAAGTGTCACAAGGGCATTGGGTTGAAAGATGGGAGGAATGTGCACAATTTGGGAAATGTGCCTAAGGTCAAAGGGTGTAAGAAAGGGGTGAGGGGCTTCTTAAATGCATGATAAATGCATGTAAGAGGGATAAGGAGGCCTTAAATGCACTTAATGCATGTAAAGTCTCTAGAAGTTTGTTGACTTTGGGTTAAGCTTAGGAGTTGGCTAACCTTAGTTAGGGAATGTGACAGGATTAGGGGAGGGATTAGGATTAGGATTAGGGTTAGGACTTTCTAGAAGAGTCTAGAATTTCCTTAGGATAAACATGGATTTTAAGAAATAAATAAAGATTTATTTATTTCCATGGTTTAGGTTTTGAGAATATTTATTAAAAATAAATTTAACAAATATGAGGATTAAATATTTAATCTTAATTAAATATTTTGAGTTGGGATTAGAGTTAGGAAATGATGGGATTAGCCTTTAATCGAAATTAAAGAAGGATTAGAAGATTCTAGAAGAGGTTAATGGTCTTTAGGAAAATGGCAAGGTTTTGGGAAAAAATAAATTAATTATTTATTTTTTGGATTTTTGGTTAATTTATTAATTAAATAATTAATAAATAGGGAGATAATGTTTAAATGAGATTTAAACATTTTTGGGAGGGATTCCTTAATTAAATATTTTTAATTAAGGTAAAGGGATTTAATGACATAAAAATAATTTAATTAATTAAATAATTAATTAATTAATAAATGATGATGTCATCAGGAATTTTTTAGAAAATAAAAATAATTTATTTTCTAAAGGATTTTTAGGTGTCTACACTTACATATCTAATCTGCAAGTCAATGATCTTAAACCACAGATCTTCAAGTTATACAATGTATACCATCATTCTGCTGAATCACTTGTAAGCCTAGAAAAAACTTAATCTCTCCAAACATAGATATTTCAAATTCACTTTTCATTTCATCAGAAAATGACTTATAGATTTGATCTTGTCCTCCAAATATTATGTCATCCATAAATATCTTAGCAATCAAGATAGTATCATCAGAATTTCCTTTCATGTACAGATTACTGTTCTCACTTGTTCTAACAAATCCAATACTCAGTAAATAGTTATGCAACTTCTCATACCAGCCTCTCAGTGCTTGCTTCAAACCATATAAAGATTTATGTAATCTACATACCATATCTTTGTTTTCTGGATCAATGAACCCTTCAAGTTGTTCTATGTAGACTTCTTCTTCAAGTATCCCATTCAGAAAAGAAGATTTAACATCCATTTGGTAAATGTTATACATTAAGTTTGCACCCTTGTCTAAAGCTCTCATAGACTTGATAACTCAGTATAACATGGGAATCATCTCTAGGTTGTGGGACCTTTGCTAACTGAGATGAAACCTCTAGGTTCTAGGCTGGTTCCTCTTGGAT
This sequence comes from Chamaecyparis obtusa, assembly GCA_027943335.1. Classification (NCBI taxonomy): domain Eukaryota; kingdom Viridiplantae; phylum Streptophyta; class Pinopsida; order Cupressales; family Cupressaceae; genus Chamaecyparis; species Chamaecyparis obtusa. The sequence continues at coordinate 88,481 of BSBK01003009.1, read as the reverse complement.
AATCACCCTAATTTTCTTTTAGACATGAAAGTAAAAATTTTGGAGCAAAAGGCTTAGAAGGAATGCTTGTAAGGGAAATGACTTGAAAGCAAACTACCTACTAGGTGATACACCGAAACTAGGGTTTGGATCTCAGTATGTAGGAATGAAATCAATGAAAAGCTCAGGTCTAGTAGGTCACAACTTACTGAATAGGCTTGCATAAATATTTCATAAGAGCACCTGAGAATAAGGCACAACTTATGACCTACAAATAGACATTCACTTCTACAACTCGGTGTAGGATTGAGACAAGACTGTTAAGGGGGGTTGAGGTATACCCACAAGAACATCTAAATCAGATCAAACATAGTAACACACAAAAATGCAGAAAGCAAGAGGGATCAGGAACCCTAAAATAATCACTGAAAACATGCATATACTTTGATCCAATAAGAAATAATCTAAACAAGGAAGCATAGGGACATGAAGGATTGTCACAAAATACCTCTAGAATATTTGAATCATCAATGGGAGAAATAAAACTATATAAGCTAGAGGGTAGAAATGATACCATAGATGGCCTTTAAGAAAAGATGAATTTTCTTCTACAAATTGTCCAACTCTTGAGCACTAAAGGCTCCAAAATAATATATACACACTCAACTGCACGTAGGTAGGAGTCAAAAACCTAAATAGGGTTACAAGGTTTGCAATAAAATATCAAACCCTAGGTGTCCTTCTGATCATCAATGTAACTCTACAAATATCTCAACCAATCAAATATTCATCTTTGCATGTTCATTTTGTACTGAGCCCTTCTACAGACACAACAACCTTGATCCATCTACCCACCTGCAACTCCACTAAGCCATGAAGGCTTCAAATCCAATCCTGGTATGATACCTGGGTTTAAAATGATTAACCTTGCAAAAGGTGGCACCAAGCTCATTAAAGCTTCAACAAGATGTGGTACCCTATGAAATCCATGGTGCCGACAATCAAATTGTCTACTTATCATCTTCTCAACCATCCCTGTCCAGAGGAATTCAATTCCTGGTACCCATTTGTCGTGCATGGCTGCAAAATGCAAACCCTAGCGAAGCCTTCGTAGAGAAATATTTAAATTTGAATATCAATGGCTAGCCCGGTCATTTTAAAATGTAGCCATTGATGTGAAATCTTCCCACCAGATGAATGGCCTAGATTAACCTGGCAACAATTTATAAAACCCTTTGAATGGTCAAAATCCATCTCAGCATGTTTGGACCAATGAGAATCAAGCTTTTTTGCACGTCAGCATATTTGGACCCACCTCAAACCTCTCTTCCTTTAAGTCATTCTGTGACTATGCAATTGAAGACCTCCTCTAAGTCACAGAATCTTTTCTTCCTCTACCAATTTATTTAGAGATTCAGCGAACAAAGCATTCACTGAATCACTAAGTTGTTTGGAGCACTGCCAAATTATTTCACGAATGAGCGAACGTGTGTAACTCATCAGGACCGCCAAATACTCTATCAAACCTGGGCCCAGACTTACCACTGGGCAATCTTTCATTCACTCTAGCTGCTTCATAGGCAGACACCTCAGCAAATCCCTCTGACATAGACCCACAAAAGATAACATCCTAATCTAATGGCGGGTGCAAGATCTCAAAGCCCCAAAATATTCCTTACACTCACATGCCCGTTGTTAGATTTCTTTTAATCGGAACCCCCTCTAACACACCAGACCCACTGGAAATCTTTGCCAGCACCACATGGACCAATTATATTTGAGCAAGTCAACATACCTGACAGACGGACCCACAATCTACAGAAAGAAGATCAAACGGTTGTCGCTAAACCGCTAACTTAAAAAGTGTGCATCTTATCCTAGTGGCGTAGCGACAACCACAAGATCCTATTGTGCTTTAACCTTTTGAAAGGATCAAGACCCACTAACATGTTCCAGTTCATCACCATGTGGACCAATTAGATGCAAGCATGTCAGAAAGGAAGGACCCACCGAATGAAGATCTGATGAAAAATCAAGATTGATGGTCGGCACAAGATCTGATGCTCTGACACAAGCCTATGAGAACACACGCCAGCCATAGATCCTGCTAAGTGGGACCCTTGGTTATCTAAGACCACCAAAATATCTAAGTGACCACATGACTGAAAGGAAGCTAACCACTCTCCGAAGAACTTAGCGGTCATGCGACTAAAGAGAAGCTAACATTTGCCAAGTCATAGGATATTTTGCAGTGACCGGGAAACAATCAGCGATTATGAGAATCATTGTATTCGCTAAGTCACGAGAAGAAAAGACAACTGCGAGAAAGAAAAGGAGAACTGGTGACTGGGCCAAAAGATTAAAGAGCACATGCTGAAAAGAGGACTTAAGTGGCTGAGATAAAGTAACTGCAAATTAGAACAAAGGCTTAGGGTTTGCAGGGCCTTTTGGAATTTTTTGTATATAACGGCTACTTTTTCAAACTTTTCAACTGTAGACTAGGGAGATAAAAAAATTTGCAAAGGTCAGAGAATAGGAGATAAATCCATGAAAATTTTAGGGATGGTAGACAAGATGATAATAGAGGCTTGGGAATAGATTTTGGACAAATTTGGAGAATAGGAAATTTAGGGCAACATTTTGGCAATTTCTGCTAGATGTCAGCCTGCTAGACATGGAAAACTAGTGACCTTGATAATCCATTGGGCATGGGGTCATTTTGAACACAAAACTTTGACAGAGGCACAAAACTGAATAGCAAGACAAACCTATGCACGAGCACTTCTTGGAAAGTAGGAAAACTAGGCTAGAAAAAAGGGAAAGAAAAAAAGAAACACATATCTACAAGAATTTACAGGGAGGGATTAACCTCAAAGTAGGGTTTCAAGTGGAATCCATTGACTAAAATTGGTAGGGCATTTCCTTCTAGAGTTGAAAGATGAAAAGCATTGGTTCCCCTGCACTCTATTATAACAAATGGTCCACCGCAAAATGAATCAAACTTTGTGTGCCTACCAGGACTACATCTCCAACTTTGAAATTCCTGACCCTGGCCCTCTTATCAAAGCTCTTCTTTTTCTGAACCCGATGGAACTACATGTCTTGCATTGACCTTCCTCTAAGTTCTTATAATTCCATCAATTGAGCGTATCTAATCTGTAAGGGATCCTCTTCATCAAATAGGGCATATGTAAGCTAAGTCTAAAGCTGGTAATTCTATTGAAATGGACAACTTAGCCTCCTCACCATACACTAACATGTAAGGAGAATTACCAGTGATTTTCTTTGGAGTAATCCTGTCTAACCACAAGGAAAATTTGAGCCTTGTATGCAAATCCCTCTGATTGTCTTGAAGAGTCTTCTTGATTATTCTAATCAAATTCTTATTGGTTGATTATGCTAAGCCATTGCCTTGAGGGTAATAGTTTGAACTAGTATTTAGATAGATGCCATTCTTGACTACCCACTCTGAGACTATGAGGCCTGTGAATGCCAATGCATTATATGAAATGATGGAATCAGGAGTGCCAAACCTATGGATTATATCATCATAAAAGCTTAGGACAACACTCTCATTGGCTTCTTTCAATGCAATTGCCTTTGTCCATCTGGTGAAGTAATCAGTTGCAGTAATTAACCATTTATGTCCTGCACTAGATGGAGGATTAATCATTGCAATAAAATCTATACCCCACTTCATGAAGGGCTGCTCTATTCTAATTGGTTGTCGGGGCAAGACTGCAAGCCTTTCTTTTCCCACAAACATGGCACACTTGATGCATTTTCTGACATAATCATGACTATCCTTGAAGATAGATGGCCAATAGTACCTGACCCTCATGATCTTAAAAGTAGTAGTCCTAGAAGAAAAGTGACCTCCAAAAGGTCCATCATGAAACTCAAATAGGATGTCTACTACCTTTTCTAAATCTATGCATCTCAAAAGGACACCATTGTGATCCTTTCTGTAAAGAACATCATCAATCAGCATAAAAGGAATAGATTATAACCTATAATACCATCATTTTTCTGAATCCAAACTTGCAGGACATTGTCCTATCTTCAAATAATTGATCATGCTAGGCAACCAACTCATTGCCCTATCTTTTTCTTCTATAGAATGCACCGCCAGAGATGCATCCATTTTCACTGATTTCTTTGAACTTTCATCCTCTTCCAAATGCTCACAAAGACCTCTTCCTCTAACCAGCTTGGTAATCTAAATATCTATGTGATATTCCATCACCTTGGTTAACCAACCAGCTCTTTTTTCATTCAGGTCCTTAGAAAGAAAAAACTCTTTGACACTTGGATGAGTAACTTTTAAATGTACCTTGCTATAAGTCAACAAATATCTAAACTTTTTTAAGGCTCTTCACCACAGCAAGCACATGTCTTTCTAAAAAAGAGTATCTCTCTTCATAGTCTTCTAGACCTTTGGTAAAGAAAGCAATGGGCTGCTCCAATCCATCTGAATTTTCTTGAGTCAACATCGCAAATATGGCATCATGACCTACATAAGCATAAAGGATGAAATCCTTATTGAAATTTGGGTTTAGGAGAGCAGGGGCTTTTGTTAAGGCCTCTTTGATGGCTTGGAAATTGACTCTCCCTTCTTTGGTCCAACTAAAATCTGAACTCTTCTTTAACATGGTTGTTAAGGGCTTTAGTAAATCTGCAATGTTAGGCAAGAACCTCCTAACAAAATTAATCTTTCCTATGAAAGATTGGAGACTTTTCTTGTGATGTGGTAAGGGTAGCTCTAGGATAGCTTCAATTCTCTTAGGCTCCACTATAATTCCATCTTTGGATACTACATATCCCAACAGCTTTCCTTCATGAACTACAAACACACATTTCTTGGGTTTAAGAGATATCCCAAATTCTCTACACCTTTCAAAAATCTTTCTCAAATGTTTCATATGATCTACTACATGCTTTGAATAGATAGTTATGTCATCCAAGTAGACCAACATAAACTTGTACATTAGGCTCTTAAAGGCCATATCCATTAACTTTTGAAATGTAGCACCTACATTTGACAAACCAAAGGGAATCTTTTGATAAGCCATGGTTGCCCACTTGGTTGTAAATGTAGTCTTGTATTGATCCTCTTCATTTACCAAGATCTGATTGTATCTTGAAATGTCATCCAATAATGAAAATCTCTCAGATCCAGAGACATATTGTAAGATTTCTTCCATAGAGGGTAATGGATGGCAGTCCTTTAATGAGGCCCTATTAAGATCCCTGAAGTCAACACATAACCTCAGCTCCCCATTCTTCTTCTTGATAGGAACAAGGTTGGAAACCCAACTAGTATGCTTAATGGGGTAGATGATACCACTTTCTATCAATTTGTGCACTTCTTTATGCATAAGTGGTTCAAGTTTGGGATTAACAGGCCTTTTTTTTTGCCTCACTGGTTTGGCATTTGGTTCTAATTCAATAGTGTGTTGAGCAAGGGTAGGATCAAAACCTTTGAGATCCTCATATTGCCATGCCAAAACATCACTGAATTCTTTGAATAATTGGGTATAAGCTTTTTTTTCCAATTCAGTGTTCACTTTTCCAAATTGTAGGCTCCTACCTGGTTCCAACTCTAATTCAACACAATGTTGTTGTTGGATTACCAGGCCAACTTTTCTTTTCTTGACTTCATCATCCTTGTTGAAGATAGTCTCTAAAGTAACAAGACCTCTAGGCATCTTATTGGATTTGAGTTGTATCACTTGATCGCCATAGTTTTGTGATAGCCTATCTTGATTATGTTCTGAAAAAACATCTTCTTCAAACAAGAATATCAGGATTTGTTCATCATTGTCAAACACTTGCCAATTGACATCATTATCAGGAATAGAAGGTCTGACAATCACTTTGATATTTTGTTGATCCACTTCTTTTGAAATGCTATTTGGGATGTCATATTGGGGTCCAACAATAGCTAACCTATTTGCATTTTGATTTAACTTTCTAGGGATAGCAACAATATTGAAAGCATGGAAATCTTCAATTGCATCCCAAACTCTATGTTTCTATACTTTCATGGTATCATTTTTAGTTGCACTTATCCCTCTTACTTGGCTGACAACTAACTCACTATCACCATAAACTTTTAGGGCCTTAAGCCCTCTTTTTCTAGCCCATTCTAGTCCATTGACTAGACTTTCATACTTTGCAGTGTTGCTAGTGCAGGAAAAACTAAATCTAAAGGTAGTATAATACCTTTCTCCTTTTCGGGACACTAGCATAGCACCACCACTAGAACCATGTCTACTTCTAGCCCCATCAAAAAGTAGTTCCCAAACCTAACTGCTCTGATTTTCTGAATCAATATCCTCTTTGAGAAGGCTTGGCTCTATAGCATCACTTTCTTGTATTAAATAACTTCCCAAACCAAAATCCCAATTCAGATTTTCTTGGGCCTCTGAAGCTCTTTCATCTAGAAAAATATCAGGGATACCCTCTATCTTTGTGCTTGCTTCACTAATAGTTTGGAGCTCACTGCTATCAAATATAGGGTAGTTTACATTGATGGTATTGGATACATATGGCTCTATATGGTGTGCTGCTAATGGTTTTGACTTAATGGTGACCTTGGTCCCATACCTTGTATGAAATAACATGTGAGACCAATCAAAAGATAGATAGCCTTCTGTCTTGGCTGTAAACTCCCTTGAAAGACATATAGAAAATAATGTAGGGAGATCTATGATATATATATCAAGGAGGATTGAAAAATTAGGACTAGGATGGAGGATTGAACTAGTATCCCTAGCCACACCTATAGTATTGACTGAGGATCCATCAAGTTGGGTAACCTTCTCTTGGAAGGGCTCATATTTTAGTCCTAACTGGTCAACTACTTTCTTGGGCATTACATTGCTAGTAGCTCCACTATCTACCATACAATTATGTACTAAAGAATCTCCAATGATCAAAGATACATAAAAGGAAGGTGGCTTTGAGTTCCTACCTTGTGTGGCATTAGCCTTGGAGTTGCTACTTGGAGCCTCCTTTTCTTGATCAGTGTTAACCAACACTGGCTTTGCAGCTTCTTTTGTAGGTTGAGGAGTTGTTACTTCTGACACAGCCTTCTTCAAGATTTCAGGTTGTCCTGGAAGAGCCAGAGAGTCCCACATGGACATGGTGACATTCACCTTCTTCATGTTGTCTACAATATTAAATGGTGTCATAGTGTGTACTCTTTGTTGTGTCTTTGGCATGATGGGCACTACCTCTTTGGAATGCTAGCCCTCTTTTCTTGTAATGAAAGGAGTCTCCTTAGGTGTGATGGGATTAGCTTGCTATAGTGGCTCTACAGATGTAGTAGCTTTAGCATTGGAATTTTCTCTCTCCATGTCTTGAGCTCTTCCTTTTTCTCTTGTAAAGGTGACAAAAGCAACCTCATCATTGACTCCATTGAAGTCTAGTAGCTCCCAATTGAAGAGAGAAATATCATTCTCTTGTGATTCTTGTTGAGGGACTGACCCACTGGGTGAAGCCTCTGATTTGGCTCGGGAGGCATTTTGAACCATTAGAGCTTGGTTCATCCATCCATTTGAACATGTAGCCTGATTATGAGGCTGATTACAAAGAAAACACCATTCATTATCCATAGCCATATTGTTTTGACTAGGAACCATATCCCTCACTGGATTAGTAGAATTTAGAGGTGCGGGGTTATATGGTCAAAATGGTCTTTGATTAAAACTTTGTCTTTTCCCTTGATAGCCTCCTTGGTATGGTGGCCTATTTTGTTGATAAGGCTATCCTTGATTTTGATACTGCTGATTAGGACCTTGGCCTTATGTCTGAAATGATGGTCTGATTCCTTGACCTTGCTTCTTTAGATTTGTGACCTTCTTAGTCAAGGTCTGCAACAAGTTAGTCATTTCTTGCTGACTACTTTGCTGACTATTCTTTATCTCTTGCAGCTCTTGAGAGAAGAATTTTGTTGACTCTTGGCCACTAGTACTAGCTTGAGGTGCCAATATGGTGGGAATAGGGGTAAATGGGGGTACTTGAGCAGGTGCAATGGGTTGAAGGCTAGGAAAAATGGGTATTGGAGGTCTTTTAGAAATCATGCCTACTTGGATTAAACAATTTTCAGCCCTAACAGCTATGTCAAAAGCTTGGGTAGAGAAGTACCACCCATAGACTGGATAATGACAAAAATTTGACCATTTAGACTTTGTAAATAGTAAAGGAAGGCATAGTTAGCTGATGGGCTCACTGAGACTGGGATTCTATTCCATGTTTTAAGGAAACTACTATTGTAATCTGTCATTTTTTCTTGAGGGTCTATCTTAATAGTTGTTAACTGTTCAACTAGAGATAAATTATCTGATTTATCCTCAAAATGCTTACTTAATGCATCCCCTAACTCATCCCAAGAAGTAATAGAACCAACATTTAGAGTTCGAAAGCATTCTAGATCCTTACATTTTAGAGAGGTTGCTAATAACTTTGTGGCCACATCTTCTTGAGTAATGTTGTGTATGTTGTAGATGGTGGTCACATCTCTTATGTGTTCAAAAGAAGTTGGTCTGCCCTTCACCTGTGAAATTAGGTATACTCTTAAGTGTCCCCAAAGGCACATCATGATGTTGAGAAAAGGCCAATGGGCTGCCTTGGTTGAATGGTGCAAAAGAAAATTGTCTTGCCATTGTAGGTGCTGGAATCTAGAGATTGACAACTATATGAGTTGTATTTGTTGTTGGATTTGACTCTTCTTCTAGATCACTGGTTAGAGATCTACCTCTTCTTCTGGAATGAAAGGGAAAAGGGCTCCTTTCTGAGGTATCAGGAGGTGTAGATTGAACTCTCCTTCCAGGGGATGTTCTTTGAGTTGACCTACCTTTATGACTTCTTCTTGAGGGAAACTCTGAAAATTGGGTAGGCTTTCAGCTCCTAGTCTCAATCTTTCTCATAAAAATTTGAATAAGTTAGCCCTGATATTTGAAATCAATGGAGTCTCCATATATACTTGGTAAAATGATTTCTAAAAGCCTATTTTATGCAATCTGCATATCAGAGATAACATATCTTTCAAACAATAAACTTTTTGTTTGGTCCCATTGGGCGTGCCAGAATTGTTATACACTGGCACCAAGGTGGGGTGTAATTGGACTTAAGCCTGTACTGATATTTCTTGTGTACTGAACTTCTTTTATCCTTTTGTAGGTGAACCAACATGAACACCTCTTGAACATTAATTTTCTCTTGCAGTAGTCCCACTGGGCATGCTAAAATTTTTATACACTAAGTTTGCACCCTTCTCTCAAGCTCTCATAGTCTTGATAACTCAGTATAACATGGGAATCATCTCTAGGTTGTGGGACCTTTGCTAAATGAGATGAAACCTCTAGGTTCTAGGTTGGTTCCTCTTGGATAATCACCCTAGTTTTCTTTTAGACATGAAATTAAAAGTTTTGGAGGGAAATGGATAGAAGGAATGCTTGTAAGGGAAATGACTTGAAAGAAAACTACCTACTAGGTGATGCACCGAAACTAGGGTTTGGATCTCAGTATGTGGGAATGAAATCAATGAAAAGCTCAGGTCTAGTAGGTCACAACTTATTGAATAGGCTTGCATAAATATTTCATAAGAGGACCTAAGAATAAGGCACAACTTATGACCTACAAACAGACATTCACTTCTACAACTCAGTGTAGGATTCAGACAAGATTGTTAAGGGGAGCTGAGGTATACCCACAAGAACATCTAAATCAGATCAAACATAGTAACACACAAAATTTCAAAAAGAAAGAGGGATCAGGAACCCTAAACTAATCACTAAAAACATGCATATACTTTGATCCAATAAGAGATAATCTGAACAAGGAAGCATAGGGTAGAAATGATACCACAGATGGCCTTTAAGAAAAGATGAATTTTCTTCTACAAATTGTCAAACTCTTGAGCACTAAAGGCTCCAAAACATATATACACACTCAACTGCACACAGGCAAGAGTCAAAAACCTAACTAGGGTTACAAGGTTTGCAATAAAATATCAAACCCTAGGTGTCCTTATGATCATCAATGTAAGTCTACAAATATCTCAACCGATTAGATATTCATCTTTGCGTGTTCATTTTGTACTGAGCCCTTCTGCAGACACAACAACCTTGATCCATCTAACCACCTGCAACTCCACTAAGCCATGAAGGCTTCAAATCTGATCCTGGTATGATACCTAGGTTTAAAATGATTAACCCTACAAAAGGTAGTGCCAAGCTCATTAAAGCTTCAACAAGACATGGTACCCTATGAAATCCATGGCGCTGATGATCAAATTGTCTACTTATCATCTTCTCAACCATCCCTATCCAAAGGAATTCAATTCCAACTACCCATTTGTCATGCATGGCCACAAAACACAAACCCTAGAAAAGCCTTCACAGAGAAATATTTAAATTTGAATATCAACGGCTAGCCCGGTCATTTTAAAATGTAGTCATCGATGTGAAATCTTCCTGGCAGATGAACAACTCAGATTAACATGGCAACAGTTTATAAAACCCTTTGAAGAGTCAAAATCTATCTCAGCATGTTTGGACCAATGAGAATTAAGCTTTTCTGCATGTCAACATATTTGGACCCACCTCTAACCTCTCTTCCTTTAAGTCATTCAACGACTACGCAACTGAAGACCTTCTCTAAGTCACAGATCTTTTCTTCCTCTGCCAATTTATTTAGAGATTTAGTGAACAAAGCGTTCGCTAAATTTCTAAGTTGATTGGAGCACTACTAAATCATTTCATGAATGAGCGAACATGTGAAACTCATCGGGACCACAAAATACTCTATCAAACCTAGGCCCAAACTTGCCACTTGGCAATCTTTCATTCACTCCAGTCGTTTCATATGCACACACCTCGACAAATCCCTCTGACATGGACCCACAAAAGATAAGATCCTAATCTAACGGTCGGCGCAAGATCTCAAAGCCCTAGAATATTCCTTATGCTCACATGCTTGCCATCAGATTTCTTTTAACCAGAACCCCCTCTGACACACAAGATGCACTGGAAATCTTTACCAGCACCACGCGGACCAATTATATTTGAGCAAGTCAGCATACCTGACAGACAAACCCATGATCTATAGAAAGAACATCAAATGATTGTCGTTAAACTGTTGACTTAAAAAGTGTGCATCTTATGCCAATAGTGTAGCGACAACCACAAGATCCTATTGTGCTTTAACCTTTCGAAAGGATCAGGACCCACTGACATGTTCCAGTTCATCACCATATGGACCAATCAGACATGAGCATGTCAGAAAGAAAGGACCCACCAAAGGAAGCTCTGACAATAAATCAAGATTGACGGTCAGCACAAGATCTGATGCTTTCACACAAGCCTATGAGAACACACGCCAGCCGTAGATCCTACTAACTAGGACCCTCGGTTGTTTGAGACTGCCAAAATATCTAAGCGACCATGCAGCTGAAAGGAAGCTAACCACCCACTGAAGAACTTAGCGATCACGTGACTAAAGAGAAGCTAACATTTTCTAGGTCGTAGGATATTTTGTGGTGACCAGGAAATAATCAGCGATTATGAGAATCTCTATATTCGCTAAGTCGTGAGAAGAAAAGACAACCACTGAAAAGAAAAGGAGAACTGGTGACTGGGCCAAAAGATTAAAGCACACATGCCGAAAAGAGGACTTAAGTGGTCCAGATAAAGTAACTACAAATTAGAACAAAGGCTTAGGGTTTGCAGGGCCTTTTGGAATTTTTTGGATATAACGGCTACTTTTTCAAACTTTTCAATTGCAGACCAGGGACATAAAAAAAATTTAGAGGCCTAAGAACAGGAGATAAATCCATGAAAATTTCAGGGATGGTAGACAAGATGAAAACAAAGGCCTAAGAATAGATTTTGGCCAAATTTGTATAATAGGAAATTTAGGGCAATAGTAAACTTTGAACTTTTTGTGTGTAGCATATGCAAGTAACATTTTGACTCCTTCTAATCTAGCCATAGCTGCAAATGTTTCACCATAATCTATTCCTTGCTCCTATGCATATCCCTTGCATACTAACCTAGCTTTGTTCCTTGTTACCTATCCATTCTCATTAAGCTTATTTCTAAATATCCACTTACTACTGATAATATTCTTGTCCTTAGGTCTCAATACTAAACTCCAAGTTTTGTTCTTCTATATCTGTTCTATTTCATCTTTTATTTCATTAACCCATTCATCATTTTCTAATGCAACTTTTACATTCTTCGGTTCATATTCACAAACTAGACATGTACCTTGTCTTGCTTTACTCCTTGTTTTCATGCCAGCTTGTTTGTTTCTAATGATTTGTGTCTCACAATGATGTCTTCTGACAAATCTTGCCAGTATCTGATCTCTTCTTTCTTGTTCATCCTGTGCAGGTTCATTTTCTTTCTTAGTGGGTGCTTCCTACTTGTCGGTTTCTTTTTCCTGTTCCTTGGTATTGTTTTCCTTTTGACCGGTTGTCACTGTCTGCGATGTCGGTAGGTACTCTAATTGTTCAATGTAACTAAATCTATCATGGTATTCTAGTTCCTTTGTGCTTTTCTCTACATTCTTATCATCAAACTCATCAACTCGAACATTAGTACTTTCAATCATTTTATTAGTTACTTTGTTAAGACACTTGTATGCTTTACTTTTAGTGGAATATCCCAGAAATATCCCTTCATCACCTTTGGAGTCAAACTTCCCATTTCTTTCATCCTTCAAAATAAAGCATTGATGCAGGAGCATCCTGGGTGTAAGAGCAATCTTGCATCACCCAAAAATATTTTTGTTTTTATTTTCAATAAGGGCTATTTTGTGCAGAGCTACTATTTATGGAAAGTTACTATTTTTGGTAATTTTCGTATGTGCTCAGAATGATCTGATTTCTTTCTTGGAGGTTCATTTTGGTCATATAAGTCTGCCAGTAAAGTTTCATTGCCAGATCAAGTGTATATTGGAAGATATTGAGGATTTTCAGTATTGGCAGCAGGATACAGAAACTTTGAACTCAGTTTTGAAGGCTTTAGAGGCTTTGGATGAGGTCAAAAATTTGGGTGACAGGCGCTTGCGCTAGTCAAGCCTATAGAGCGCTTCGTGCATTTCCGAAATGGGGTTATAATAGTCAATCGGGTCAACTGGTGATGACTTATGGTCTTCAGAAGTTGGGCCACCTGAAATGGCAGAAAATAATTTTCTTCAAAATTTTTGTTCGGGTTTCAAAGGTTATCTTGAGCCGACTATGATGTAATAAAATGTAAAATAAAATAATTCTAAGTTTGGTCGGCCTTATTGGCTAAAATTTTGGAACCTTCCCAGGCGGTGGAAAATTTCCTATATAAGGAAGGCTGTATTATTATCTTAGGCAGTTCAGAATAGTTCTGGGTAGTAGATCTGGGTATTGATTTGAGGCTTTGTCCTACAGAATATTGTAAGGGAATGCCCATGTGGCTTTGCATATTGTAATTTTGAAAGTTTGTAATTCCACATTTGTGGAGATAATAAGAAGCCAATTTTTTGTTCTTGCATATTGTTGTTGTTTCTCTATATCTGTTATGTGTTTGTGGTATTAAGGGGAGTACCCTTCATCAGGTGGTATCAGAGCAGGGGTTCTTGAGTGTGTAAACAGATCACCGACTGTGAGGTAGTTTGCACCAGGACCGTGGTTAGGGTTTCAGCACGCATCACGAAAATGCCTCCACGAAGAGAACGTGGCGGAAGACCTGGTGCTATGACACCTGAGGTTAGAGAGCTACAGAGACAAGTGTGAGCATTCCAAGAAGAGATTCGTAGAGGAATGAATCTTAATGTCAGAGACAAAAGTGAGGATGAAGCCGAAGAAGAATATCAAGAAGGAGAAGCTGAAATTGTGAACCAGGAGGAAAAAAGACTTTTTCGGGCGATTTCCAAGATTGGGAAAAGACCTAAGATTGAGGTTCCCACATTTTCTGGAAATCTTAACCCAGAGGAATTGATCGACTGGATCAATGAATGTGAGGAATATTTTGAGTACGAAGATGTTGAGGATCCTGATAGGGTCAAATTTGCGAAGGCCAGACTAAAAGGTCATGCGAAGATATGGTGGCAAGAGATTCAGTTGGAGCGAAATAGAAGGGGAAAGGAGAAAATCACGAGATGGGACCAGATGGTGGATAAATTGAAGCGACAGTTCATTCCTGTTGATTATGAGCTTGACCTACTGAAGAAAATGTAGAGTTTGAAGCAAGCGGGAAGATCTATTCAGGAGTATACAGAGGAGTTCTATCGACTTCTCATCAGAATAGGCCATGCAGAAGCTGATAAGGAGAAAGTTGCCTGATACCTTAATGGGTTAAGGCCAAGCATTCAGGAGGAGCTGAATCTGGTTCGAATGAACAGTATTGAAGAGGCATACCAGTTTTCCCTAAAAGTAGAGGAAAAGCTGAACAAGAAGTTTGAGAGCAGACAAAATGGAAGAGGTCACGGTGGACGATCTGGTGGACGGTCATATGGTGGCCGAAATGAAGATCTAAAAAAGAAGGATGAGGCTAGTAGCAGTCAGAATCAGTGAGGAAATAATTCCAATCACTTTCAGGATCAGAATAATAAAGATCAGAGAGGAAGAGGAAGAGGACAAGGATCTGGAAGAGGTGGCTTCCGTGGAACATGTTTTCACTGTGGAGAAGAAGGTCATAGGGCATTTGAATATCTTCAGCACTAAGGCAGAACACACAGGAGAAATGAAGGTCAGGCCAGAGTTGCACATGTCGATGAAGATGCTAGATCATCAAATTCTGAAGATGCTGAAAGAGGAGAAACGCTAATTAACAGAAGAGTCTTGCTGAGTGGTGAGAATGAACCTAAACAAAGGAGGAGCCTGTTTCGCACTAGATGCAAGTGCGAGGGTAAATGCTATGATGTGATTATTGATAGTGGAAGCACTGACAATTTGGTGTCAGAAGAGATGGTGACAAAGTTGAAGCTCAAGAGACAGAAACACCCACATCCATATCGGATTGCCTGGGTGCAGGATGACCACAAGGTCATGGTCAGTGAAAAGTGCCTGGTAAAGTTTAAGATCGGCGGGTACCAAGATGAGGTACTATGTGATATCATCTCTATGGATGCATGTCATATGTTATTGGGTAGACCGTGGTAGTTTGACAGATGTGCTGTACACGATGGTCGTGTGAATACCTATTCCCTGACAAAGGATGGAGTGCGACATAAGCTAAAGCCATTGAAGGAGACCGAAGAAAAGGTATGTGGTAATGCAAGAATAACATTTGTTGATGGAAAGAAATTCCTAGATGGTATGAGGCATGAGCATGTGTGCTTTTCTTTGATTCCAATAGTTGGTAAAGAAGAAGTAGAGGATGTTCTTGTAAAAGTTGTAGATTTTTTGAATGAGTTTCAGGATATTGTATCTGATAACGTGCCTGATGGATTACCACCAGTCAGGAAGATCAGTCATCAGATGGACTTGATCCTAGGAGCAATTTTGCCGAATAAGGCAGCACATAGAATGACACCTGCAGAAAGTGAGGAGTTGAACAGACAAGTACATGAACTGTTATAGAAAGGATTGATCCGTGAGAGTCTGAGTCCCTGTGCTGTACCAGCAGTATTAGCACCAAAGAAGAATGGAGAATGGAGGATGTGTACAGATTCTAGGGCAATAAACAAGATCACAATCAAGTACAAGTTTCCATTGCCACGAATGGATGATATTATAGACTGTTTGAGTGGAGCTGTGTATTTCTCAAAGATAGATCTGAAAAGTGGATATCATCAGATTTGGATCAGAGAAGGAGATGAATGGAAGACTGCCTTCAAGACAAAGGAAGGACTATATGAGTGGTTAGTCATGCCTTTTGGGCTAACCAATGCACCGAGCACTTTCATGCGGCTCATGAACGAGGTTCTGAAAGAATTTCTGGGTAAGTTTGTCATTGTTTACCTAGATGATATTTTGATTTTTAGCAAGACATTGGAGGAACATATGATGCATATTCGTATGGTGTTTGAGAAGTTGAGAGATGAGAAATTGTTGATTAATTTGAAGAAGTGCAGTTTTGTGAAGAAAGAGTTAGTGTATTTGGGATTTGTAGTTTCAGTAGAAGGTCTAAAAATAGACCCAGAGAAGGTACAGAATATCCTTGAATGGCCTACTCTGAGGAGTGCTACTGAGGTAAGATCTTTTCATGGTCTAGCTAGCTTTTATAGAAAGTTTATCAGAAATTTTAGCAGTATTTGTGGACCCTTGACTGAAACAATGAGAGGGGATAGAAAAGAGTTTAAGTGGACTAATGGGGTAGAAAAGAGTTTTCAATTGTTGAAACAAAAAGTTACAGAACAACCAGTTTTAGCACTTCCAGATTTTAATAAGGTGTTTCAAGTAAATTGTGATGCTAGTGGTACTGCAATAGGAGCTGTTATGAGCCAAGAAGGTAAACTTGTTGCTTATTTCAGTGAGAAGTTAAATGATGCCAAGAAGAAATATTCTGTTTATGATCAGGAATTTTATGCTATAGTTTAGGCATTAAAAAAGTGGAGACATTATCTGCTTCCTAAGGAGTTTGTTTTGTATACTGATCATCAAGCTTTGCAATATTTGAATAGTCAAGGAAAATTGAATCAAAGGCATTTGAAATGGGTTGAGTTTTTGCAGAGTTATACATTTGTTTTGAAACACAGGAGTGGAAAGTCTAATAGGGTTGTAGATGCTCTTAGCAGAAGGCAACTATTGCTGACAGAGATGCAGATTGAGGTGGTTGGGTTTAAGGAACTCAAGAATTTATATCCAGAGGATCTTGATTTTGGTGAAGCTTGGAAGGCTTGTACAGAACCTGTTACTCTAGACAGGATGAAATGATTGGATTTCATCATCCAGGATGATATGCTATTCAGAGGGAGTCAGTTGTGCATTCCACAAAGTTCTATGAGGGAGAATCTCATCAAAGAGAAGCATAGTGGAGGATTGGCTGGACATTTTGGTCATGATAAAACCCTTGCTTTGGTTGGTGAGAATTATTATTGGCCACAATTGCAGCAAGATGTGAAGAAGTTTGTACAGAGTTGTAGAGTATGTCAGATGGCGAAAGGAGTGAAGCAGAATATAGGGTTGTATCAGCCATTACCTATACTAGAGAAGCCTTGGGAGGATATCAGTATGGACTTTGTTCTTGGTTTACCGAGGACACAGCGCGGACATGATTCAATTTTTGTAGTAGTTGATCGATTTTCAAAGATGGCACATTTCATTCCCTGCAAGAAGACTAATGATGTTGTTCATGTAGCAGAATTTATTTTCAGAGAAGTAGTGAGACTTCATGGTTTGCCAAGGACCATAGTTTCAGATCAGGACACTAAGTTTGTTGGATATTTCTGGCATACATTGTGGAAGAAGTTGAAGATAGATTTGAAGTTCAGTTCATCACATCATCCACAGACTGATGGGCAGATAGAGGTGGTGAATAGAAGTTTGGAAAATTTGCTGAGATGTTTGGTTGGAGATAAGCCAACAGGATGGGATTTGATTTTACCACAGGCAGAATTTGCATACAATAATTATGTCAACAGGAGCACTGGTAAATCACCATTCCAGATTGTATATGGAAGTAGTCCAAGAAATGCATCTGAATTGAGGAAGATAGATAAAGGAGAAATAAGTAGTGCTGAAGCTGAGGATTTCGCAGAACACTTGAAGAACATCCATGGGGAGGTGAGGAAGCATATTACCAAGATGAACGCACAGTACAAGGCTAAGGCAGATGAGAAAATGAGGTATAAGGAATTTCAGGTTGGAGATGAAGTCATGGTTCATTTACGGAAGGAGCGATTTCCAGTTGGTACATATAACAAGCTGAAAATGAAGAAGTTTGGACCATGTAGGATACTGAAGAAACATGATTCAGGAAACGCATATGAGGTAGAATTGCCTACTGAGCTAAATATTTCACCAGTGTTTAACATTTTAGATCTGACAGAGTATCATGAAGGAGGTGTTGAAGATGAGATCACAGTAGCACAGTGGAGTATTCCAGCAACTAGTTCAGACACTAAGGAGATCGAAGATATACTGGACAGTCGTGTTGGCAGAAGCACAAGGAACAGGACATATGAAGAATATCTGGTCAAGTGGAAAGGATGACCTGTTGAAGATTCATCATGGCTGACAAAGGAGGAGGTTAGCCATCTTGGCTTTCCTCTGCACCCCTGAGTCGTGACAGGGTCACTTCTCAAATTACCCTGGGTGTCTGATGCAGGAGCATCCTGGGTGTAAGAGCAATCTTGCATCACCCAAAAATATTTTTGTTTTTATTTTCAATAAGGGCTATTTTGTGCAGAGCTACTATTTATGGAAAGTTACTATTTTTGGTAATTTTCGTATGTGCTCAGAATGATCTGATTTCTTTCTTGGAGGTTCATTTTGGTCATATAAGTCTGTCAGTAAAGTTTCATTGCCAGATCAAGTGTATATTGGAAGATATTGAGGATTTTCGATATTGGCAGCAGGATACAGAAACTTTGAACTCAGTTTTGAAGGCTTTAGAGGCCCCGGATGAGGTCAAAAATTTGAGTGATGGGTGCTTGCGCCGGTCAAGCCTGTAGAGCGCTTCGTGGTGTTTCTGAAATAGGGTTATAATAGCCGATCGGGTCAACTGGTGATGACTTATGGTCTTCAGAAGTTGGGCCACCTGAAATGGCAGAAAATAATTTTCTTCAAAATTTTTGTTTGGGTTTCAAAGGTTATCTTGAGCCGACTATGATGTAATAAAATGTAAAATAAAATAATTCTAAGTTTGGTCGGCCTTATTGGCTAAAATTCTGGAACCTTCCCAGGTGGTGGAAAATTGCCTATATAAGGAAGGCTGTATTATTGTCTTAGGCAGTTCAGAATAGTTCTGAGTAGTAGATCTGGGTATTGATTTGAGGCTTTGTCCTGCAGAATATTGTAAGGGAATGCCCATGTGGCTTTGCATATTGTAATTCTGAAAGTTTATAATTCCACATTTGTGGAGATAATAAGAAGCCAATTTTCTGTTCTTGCATATTGTTGTTGTTTCTCTATATCTGTTATGTGTTTGTGGTATTAAGGGGAGTACCCTTCATCAAGCATTTGCTTCCAAAAATCTTGAAATATCTCACAGTGGGTTTGTGACCAAACCATAACTCATAGGGTATCTTATTAGTGTACTTCTTCAGTTGTACTCAGTTCAGAACATAAACAGCTATGCTAACAGCTTCCCTCCAGTATGTCTAAGCAACATTCTTTTGTAACATCAATGTTCTTGCACAGTCAATGATTGACCTATTCCTCCTTTCAGCTATTCCATTTTTTTTTGGTGTCCTTGGTGTAGAGACCTATCTTTTAATACCATGCTCATTACAAAAGTCAGTAAATTCATCAGAAATAAATTCACCACCTCAGTCAGATCTTAAGCATTTCAATTCTTTACCATTCTCTTTCTCAACTTTTTCTCTATACCACTTGAACATCTTAAATGCCTCTGATTTTTCTTTCAAGAACATGACTAACATTAATCTAGTATAATCATCAAAAAAAAGAATAAAGTATCTATCTCCATAGTAACTTTGAATTCTCATAGGACCACATAGGTCGGTATGCACTAACTCAAGTAATTTCTTTGTTGAATAATATTTTCTTTTGAAACTAGATTTTGTCATTTTACCTTTCTGACATTCATGACACATAACATGATCAGGCTTAGATAAGTTAGGCAGACCTCTAACCTTTTTCTTTTTACTGATCTTAATCATGTTATCAAAATTCACATGACATAACCTCTTATGCCACAACCATGCATCTTCATCTTTTATCATTAAACAAGAAGATTGATCATTATCAAGAAAAAACAAATTACCTCTCGACTGTGTTCCAAATCCAATAAGTCTTCCTCCATCATCATATATCTTCACTTTCTTTCTCTCAAAAGCAACTCGGTGGCCTGAATTGTTTAGCTGTGCCACACTTAGCAAATTATAGTTTAGACCTTTTACCCAATAAGTATTATCACATTTAATTTTATCATTTATCATCAGGGATCCTTTTCCTCTAACCATACAGGGTGCATCATTATCCATTCTAATAGATCCTCCATTGTGTTCTTCAAGATGATCAAATTTCTCTTCATCACCAATCATGTGATGTGTACAGCCACTATCTATGATCCATGTATCATTCTTATTAACCTTAGAGATAAGTGTTGTCTCTGCATACCTCTCATCTTCTTCCGAGTCATCCTTCATTACAATAAATACTACCTCCACATCTTCATCAGTGTCGGTATCAGTGACATCTTCTTCTGCAGTGTAGCACACCTTCTTACCTTTATCATTAATGTCTCAATTGTCTCCATTGTAGTGTCAGTAACTTCTATTGCCTCTTCTCCCATAGCTTCCTTCACCATATCGGTCTTTGTTTCTGTCATCATCTTTCCTGTGTGGACATCTAGAACCAATATGACCAACCTCTTTACAATTAAAGCATGCTAAAGGTAATTTACCTCTATACCTTCCTTTACCTTTAGGTAACCTTTTGGCCATAAGAGCTTCATGTTCATCAAGCTCATCATTAGTATTGCTATCACTATCATCATTCTTATTTTTGCTACTAGACTTACCAATCTTCAGAGAAGACATAAAAGCAGATTTAATAGACCGTACAATACTATTATCAAATTTATTTAGTTCAAAGGTTGTAAACTTACCAATCATATTATCAAGAGTAAGGTTGTTACCAGATGCAGACCTTGTTTCATGAATTGTAGATATTCTGCTTGCATAAACCGGCAATAAGGTTCTGAGAACTTTTCTTACCACTGTCTCTTCATCAATAACACCATCAGATGCTCTAATAGCATGTACTACCTCTTTTAGTCTATTTATGTACTACATAATATTTTCACCTTCCTTCATCTTCATATCATCGAATCTTCCCCTTAAGTTTTCAGCTCTGGCTCTTTTGACATTCACATCACCATTATAAACTTGAGCAAGTTTATCCCACATACCTTTAGCAGTAGTATAATTTTTAATATCTTCAAATTTGGCATTAGTACAGGCAGCAACAATCTCCATCATAATAACATTATGTTCATGCATGTCTCTTAGTTGATCAAGGGTCAAGGGACCAGTGGGCGGTGCAATGTAGCCATTCTCCATCAGTGTAAGGGAAGAATTCCCAATTCCAGATACATGTAGTTTCATTTAGATTTTCTATAATGTGAAGTTATCTTTGTTGAGCTTTGGCACTTCCCTCTTATACATTTTGAAATCTTTGTACTGATTTCCTTAAAACTCTATTCCAAGCAACCAAAGCTCTGATACCAATTGTTAGAATAACTAAGAGGGGGGTGAATCAGTTATCCACAGTCCCAATCACAAAATGTATATCCAAAAACAATTTACTGAAACTTCTACAACTCGGTAAAGTAAAATAGTATTTTGTCTGTTCTTTTACCGATTACCAGTTAATATTATATAATGATTACCGATCAAATCCAATATGCAACATGCAAACTATGATAACAAACAATCATCATAATCAACACATAACACAAGAGATTTAACATGGAAACCCTATGAAGGGAAAAACCACCTAGGACCGGCAACCCAAAAATTGTTCACTCTTCTGAAGTGAGGTCGGTGAAGAACCAACTCTATTAAAGGTAACAAACACACTGTGAAGTGTGACCTTGTTAGAGGATTTTAGACCAACCTTTATCGTCCAACCAGCATTCACTATGGGGTTGACAGGATAAGAAATGTACATTCTATGAATGACATTACAAGACTTTCTAGTCCACTCTATTAAGAGATTTCTCTATTTACAATGGTTAAAATGTAACAATAGTTGATCTGATTACAACATACCTTCAATTACAGATTATCAGATCTATGTTAAGCTCATTAAAATCCTCTGATCAATATTTCAATTTTGTTTCTATCAATATTTAGTAACTTACTGTCGCTCGGTAATCTATACAATTTGATTCTCTTTAACTAGTTTGATCAGACATGCGTGAAGCTTGTTCACATGCCATCTCTACAGTCTCCTTCTTCTAGCATGATTTCATCATGAAATCCCAGTCTCTTAAATAGATGAGTAAACCATTTTAATTCCACCCATCAGATTTTTCCACTTAATCTCCTTTGTTGATTTTACCGCTTAAACCTTCCTCGGCCGATGTGTCAATAACACATTTTGTTTCAATCCCTTAGATCTTCTTCAAATTATGTTAGCCATCTATCTTCGTAAGAAACATTATCTTGATCTCTAATTTTGAGGTACTTTACAGCTCATCAACTTCCATCGGCTAAACTAGTCATTTAGTTCTTTTCTTCTACTCGGTTAACAAAGAAATTTATCGGTGAACACAAGCTCAGTTTGTAATATGATTGGTATACACTACACTATGTCGGTGTATACCGAAATGGTTCTTAACCGACAACACTGCCTTGTGCATTTTTCTCTTATCCTTCATCATACATGAATGCAACATAATCAAGTCAATAACATAAGGTCATAGACTCATCCATAAGTTACCCAATGTGTTTCTTATTCTTATCTTTCATATCCATCTTTCTCATGTAGATATATTCTATTCTTCATCTCTTTTCTTCTTCTTTCTACAGATGTTTGGGTATAGTAACTTACAAGATAAGTACTGTCAAAACTAGTTGACATCAATGACAACATATTATTGATTTAACCATCTTACATATCTAATCAGCAACTCAGTGATCTTAAATCACAAATATTCAAGTTATACAATGTATTCAAATTAGTTGTAATTCATCATAAACCACTTCTATATCTACAACATCTAACTATCGCTTGTCACTAACTATTCTAGTAGTTGCATTGTCAACCTCCATCTGATCATAACTTTCTTACTGGTCTACACCAATAGTAGTGGTCATATATTTGACATTCAAAGACATCCCCGAGTCTCTCATTATAATCTCTACACATGAAACCTGCCTAAACATCTTGTTTGTCATACTTATAGTTAGCAACATACTACAAAAAATGGGTCAATTCTTGACATAAATGACAACCCAATAACTAATCATCATGCACTCAAATATGTATCATGACAACACTAGAAATCACTTACCATTAGTGTATCAGGTATGAAAATAATCTCCCCTTTTTGCATTGATGGCAACATAAAAAATAATCTTCTTACCTTCTCAATAAAAAATGTTTCCACTTCTATCTTTCTCCTATTTACTGATCTACATCTACAAAGGTTCTCACCCTTTCACTAAAATTCTTTCTTTTCACCATCCATTGTGTTATCTACCCATGTTCTTCTCTTTTCTCCTTACTTTCTCTCCCCCTTTGACAATAGTGCCAAAGGTGCCAAACACACATCACAACTACTATGTTGTACCTGTACAACCAAAACACATTACTACATAGACTACCCCCCTAAGGATTAGTCCCACAAAATCAATCCAATCATAAATATGTTTAATGAATATAATGGACTAATACAAAAACATATTCTTTCAATTGAAACAAGATAGGGGAATGACCCCCAACCTACCTCTTAGATACTCAAATCTATCCTTAGGAAATGGTTTAGTGAAAAAATTAGCAACTTGCTCCATTTTTGGCACATACTCCAACCTTACTTCCTTTTCATATACTTATTCTCTAAGAAAATGATATTTGATAGCTATATGTTTAGTCTTAGAGTGCATCACTAAATTCTTATATGTGTTAATAGCACTTGAATTTTCACAATAGATAGCCACTAGTTCAGTTACCTTCTCCTGGATTCCTTCCAAAATCTACTTGATAGCATAAGAAACTTATTTAGCTTCAACTGTTCATTGAGATATACAGTTTTGATTCTTTCTTGTCCAAGGTACAAGCCTATGACCAAGAAAGAATGTACGCCCACTTGTTCTCTTTCGATCATCAATATTTCTTGCCCAATATGTATTAGTAAACATACTTAAAGAGAAATAAACTTTATGTACATATGAGAGACCATCATCTTCAGTCCCCTTGAGCTATTTGAAGATTCTCTTCACTGCAATCAAATGTGATTCTTTAGGATTAGAAGAAAATCTAGCCACTAATCCAACTGCTTGTGCTATATCTAATCTACTGTGTACAAAGTATTTCAAATTATCGATCATGGACATGTAAAGTGTGTCATCCACCTCTTTAGAGTCATCTTACTTTGATAGTTTACAACTAGTTACCATAGGGGTACCAACCGATTTTGAGTCTTCTAACCTAAAAGTCTTCAATATTTCCCTTAAATACTTGGATTGGTTGATGTAGATTCCATCTCTGAGTTATGATACCTACAATCCAATGAAGAATTTTATCTTATTGATCATAGACATCTCTAACTCCTTCATCTCATCTGCAAATTCTATGCTCATCTCATCATTTCCACCAAAAATGATGTCATCCAAAAAGACTTTAAAAATCAATAGTTTTTCATCCTTTTATATCTTCAGATAGACATTTTTGTTGTCACTTGTTCTGATGAAACTAATATTGATAAGATATGAATGTAGTCTATCATACCATACCCTTGGTGTTTGTTTTAATCCATATAAATATTTCTCTAGTTTACACACCATGTTCTTTCCTTCAAAATTAGAAAATCCTTCAATTTATTCAATATACACTTTTTCCAAAACACCATTTAGAAATTTTGACTTGACATCTACTTGATATACCTTGAACTTTTTGTAGGCAGCATATGCAAATAGAATCCTCACACCTTCAAGTCTGTCCATAGGTGCAAATGTTTCACTATAGTACAAAAGTTCCTAATACCAATCACATTCATCTTGGTTATGAAAATCCACCTAATACCAATCACATTCTTATCCACCAGTTTAGAAACTAATGTCTAGGTTATGTTCTTCTCAATCAGATCCAATTATTCTTCTGTAGCTTTGACCCAATCATCATCTTTCAATGCTTCTTTCACTATTTTAGGCACAAATTCTAAAAGAATACATGTACTTTATATTTCCTTTCTTCTAGTTAGAATACCAACATTCTTATCACCAATAATTTGATCAATGGAGTGATTCAATTTTACATACCTTGGTAATACCATTTTAGTTCTAGGAGTTCCTTCAACACATTGTATCAGTTCCTATTCATTGACCTTCCTCTCCATTGGTTTTTTTGTAATGTCCTACTCCACCAGTTGTACATATACAAACCCTTGATAGTCTTAGGGTTCCTTCTTACTAGATTCATCATGTTCTATTCAGAGAATTCATCAATTCTCATATTTTCACTTTCTATTATCTTGTTGGTTCTTTTGTTCAAACACTTGTAGGCCTTTTTTTTTGTGGGATATCCTAAGGATATTCCTTCATCGCTCTTAGGATCAAACTTCTTTGTATTTTAATCTCTCTTAATTTAATTGTGTGGTATAAAATTGGTATTCAAGTGGAATGCAACCAACACTTCAATAAACCATTAACTCAAGAACCTACCTTACTACTATCCATTCATAATGAACATCTAAATTCTTGAAACAGGATTATTTCTTCCTAGTTGAAGCAAGTTTAATCCTTTACACAATTCTCATTAGATTGGGCATGGAGGATTAGTGAATTGACTACTCAAAAAATGGAAGATTCAAAGATGAGTGAGATGCAATACTTGCATTCACTAGTCCAAGATATGAAAATTTAAAAATGTGAGAAAATATAAAGCTAAACTAGAATGAAGCCATGATGCAAGATTAAAATAGCAACACCAACGCTACTATGAAATAAAACTAAGTTCAAAACTAGCTAACAATGTCATATTACTATACAAGATGAGCTAAACTAACAATGTAAGAGAGCTATGATAAGTATGATGAAAGTAACTAAGAACTCAAAATAGCACTAGGAACTCAAAATAGCACAATAACTCTGAAAGCAAAGATAATGATAATGCAAGATAGTGGAACCCTTTGAGCCAAGGAAGAGCTTCCTTTTATAGAAATTTCCTCAATAATGAAGGGTGGAGAATAAGAGGCAAATGATATTAGGTAGAGATGAGCTATGAGAGATAAATCCTTAAAAGAGGATCCAAGAATTTTGAATGGCCAAGCTTGATTGGAGAATAAGACAAAATATAAAATCCCATTTTAATTTTCATTTAACCAAGATTAAGTTGCACACTTATGTGGGAAATGTGTTCTTTTAATAAAAGTACTAGGGTTTTATATTAAAAGTAAGGTTTTGACAATTAAAATAATTTTCAAGATTTTGATTTAGAAATGATTTGTGCTTGATTTTAGAAATGATTTACTTATATGAAATAGGGATTATCCTAGTTTCTTACATAATTATGTCTAGTAAATTATACCTTTGAGATTTAAAATTTTTCTTAAGGAAAATTGATCAAATATAGGGATTTTGTAGGTCACTCCCTCTTTTTGAAAAGAATAATAATTCTTCTCTCCATCATGCATGGATTTCCTATCAAACTACCATGGTTGTCCCAATAAAAGATGGAAAGTATCCATAGGAAGTACATCACAAAGGATCTTGTTATTCTATCCTCCAATTGCAAATTCAATCCAGGCTTGTTAATTTACTAGCACATGTTGTCCTTTGTTCAACCATGTCACCCTATAAGGATGATCATGAGGTATCTTAGTCACTCCAAGTTTGTTTACTGCTTCCTCAATAATTATGTTGTCAGATGACCTTGAGTGAATGATCACCTTTCAGACCTTACCAAGAATCTTGCACTTCACTTTGAAAAGTGATCTCCTTTTCTTAGGTTCCTCCTTAACTAGTTCCTTAATCAAAACTCTTCTTGTCATTAGGTTATCCCCACTCTCTAAATCAAGACTAGCCTCAAGAGACTTGATAATACTGGTGTCCTCTTGCACATAATTTACCCTTCTCTCTGATTGAGAGGATGTTTCTTTCTTAGGACATTGATATGTAAGATACCCAAATCGATGGCAGTTATAACATTTCATGTTTGAAAATGAACTTCTATTCGATCCTCCACCAAATCTTCCTCTACCACCACTATTAGGACCTCTTCCTTTTCCATAACTACCATTGTGACTAGTTTCATTACTCTACTCTATCATTTTTGTTTCTCCTCGTGGTCCAGAATCAATACCCCTACCACCATAGTTACCTTTGTGACCTCTTAATTCTCTACCTCTGCTAGTGGCTTCATACTTATTCTTACTCTACTCTTCAACTTTAAGAGCCAATTGGTAACACTTTTCCACAGTGGTATGTGTCAAGAGACTTATTTCCTCTTGGATGCTCCTTTTTAACCCATTTAAATAACGTGCCACTTTTATACTTTCATCCTTTGTCACTTTAGACCTTAGGCATAATTTATTAAACTCCTCTGTGTAGGCATTCATATCATATCTGACTCCCATTATTTAATATTCTATCTTTTCTTGGGGACTTTTATCTCATAATCCCTAGGGATATAGGTGTCCCTAATTTTAGAAACCATGCCCTTCCAAGTATACATAGGATTCTTTGCTTCTTTTAATCTCTCATCCTGCACAAATTTCCACCATTGGAGGGAAGTCCCTCTCAATCTTGTTTTGGCTACTTTCACCTTTTGTTCTTTAGTCACATTTTCATATTTAAAATATTTTTCTAACTACACTATCTATTCCATTACCACCTCTGGCTCTATTTTACCACTAAACAAGGGAACACCTTCCAACTAATTTCCACCCATGGCTTTGAGGGCCCTAAGAAATGGCTCTTCTTGTAGAACTAGATTAGGCTCTGACACCTCATCCTCTACTGCTACTGACTTTGATTTTTCTTATGTCTCTTTCACCTTCTCACTCACTTCTTCTATCTTAGCTTGCACTTCATCAAGTTTAGTTTCCATTTTTTATAGTTGTTCTCTTAGGAGTCTATTCTCCTCCTCTTGATCATCAACTTTATTTTCCAACTATGTGTTGGTCACCATTTTTTACTCATCCACTAATTCAAGATCACCCATATACCTTCTTATCCAAAGTCTTTGAGGGCTCTGATACCAATCTAATAGAGAGGCTCTTCTACCGATTCATCTTGACTCACTACTAGGTCTCTCTTCTAGACCTTCTAGGGTTCATTCCTCACCCTAATCTAGGGGTAGAACACTTGGATATTTTCCCCTAAACTCCAAGGGCCTCTCTACCATCAATGGTCCTAGACTCCATTCTTAATGTTTTAGAACCATAGTTCATCCATTCTTCCATCAAGTTCCATATTTTAAGGGATAAGGCTAGAACTTCCTTGTAACTCTAACCAGGCTCCTAAATCCCAATAACTCCCAAACTTTACACACAAGCCCCCAAACCAATCTTGGATCGAGATACCCTTTTAAGAAACCTTTAATATTTCTAGGGTTAGAGGACCCCAAACTGTTCGTATAGTGTGTCAAACCACTCTGAGATAAAGTCCTTAAAAGTAGGGCTAATTAGTGAAAATTCAACACAAAATTTCACTTACTGAACTTTTAAAAAAGGGAAATGAATGTACAAAGACACAACTAGCCATCCCCCATGGGACATATAAATACAATGGAGGAGACTCATGGCGGAGCCTTATTTACAAGAAAGACTCCTTCACTGGCAGAGAACAATCCAGTAAGGTTCCAATTTAAATTAAGCACTCAAAACTGAAATAAATCCTATGCTAAGTAATTCAAATGAAAGGAAACAACTACATGAAGCTATCCATTACACAAGACAAAATATTTCAATCCATTTACAGTTCTTATTAACTGAAATTATGAGAAATTGTGACAGTACAATAATTGTTACTCTTCTACTTCTTGGAAATGTAACTAGAAAAGGTCCAACCTTTGTACAAGGCCATGGAAGTCGTTAAATGGGTTCCTTTGAGCTAGGACAACTATTCAAATTGATTTATAACTACATTTTGGCACAAAGTAACTTTTTAGCAATTTTTTTCAAGCAACGGTTTAGCAAATGTCGTCAAGCAACATTTGAAAATTGCAAATGTTTCTCAAGAAACATTTTACAATTTTACAACTTTTTCTCATCCAATACTCTAACCCCATGAGTGGGTTCTAAAAATTCAAAACCCATTTCCTAAGACTTAATACACTCCAAAATTGTCCATCTAAGCCTTTTGGTTTCCAAAAACATGTTTTGACCCATTTTGTCCACCAGGACATTACAAAGGTCATTTAGACCAAATTGCACACAACACAATGCAACAAAAACTTCTCCTAAAATTTCAATCCAATCCTAAACCTTTCTAAAAAAACTCAACAAAACCCCAAACAACTTGGAGGCCTTTCAAAATAAAAATTGAGGGCCCAATCCCTAGGTGCTCCTGCACCAGCTACTAATATCAGAATTAGTAGAGTAAATAGTAGGAATAGAAACATTGGATGTGTTAGAAAAGTTGTAGGAAGCTTAAGGAATAATGGAAGTATTAGGAAAGACACTTGAAGTGATAGGCATATTGGAATATGTGAAAGGAACAAGATTATAAGAAGGAATAGAGGAAGGTAATGAAATAGGTGGGATAGTCATGGGAAGAGTAGGATTAGGAAGATTCACATTTGAAAAGGAATGGAAATTTTTGTAGAAGTTTCCATGAGAGGTGGAGTATAAGTAGGAATGCTAGGAACAATAGTAGTGTTGGGAGTTCCCTTTGATCTTCAACTTGATGATTTATACTTTGATGGATAACCTAATATAACTTTGACTCTATCAACACTCCAAAGTCTACAAGGAAGAGGGCCAATTAACAAGGATCAAAAGAGATCCTCCTACACTTTGAGCCTTGATGCTCAGGTGAGTGTACCCTTGACTCACTTCTCCAAAGGAGTCTCAAAATATTATACCAATATACCCTTTACCAACTGATGTAATATTTTATCATTAAAATGTGTGTGTGCTTGATAACAATGAAATGCCTCCAGAGGATGGACCAGTGCCTTAACCTAGGGCAAAGAGTCACCCAATTACATACATCAACTAAATACCTTAATTCAAACACAATTGAATCCAGGATAAGTGCTTTGCCTATTACCCCTCTCCCTCAGACACAAGGACATTAGATTCTTGCTTGGTTGCAAACTCACTGAACCCACCTAGAAGACTTAATCCTAACTTTGTTAGGAACTCAGAGATGACTTCACAATACTCTTTGTTTACCATATGCTAATACACTTTGTGACACTAACATATATGAGCTTAGAACTAAAATAAGAAGACATAAACAAATGCAAGATTGGAACTCAATAGCATTCTCATTAATATATTCAAAATCAATACACAATCAGAACAACACAAGGATAGGAAAAGATACAAAATCCAACTCCTCTATCAGTAAAACACCATGAACAACCAACCTGGGACCAAAGAAAGTTTTGGAACCCATACAAAATCAAAATTTATACAACTTCTACTCCCTAGTCATCTTGGAATTCTCAAAGAGAATACAACAAGCTACGGATGACTTAGGGTTAGGGTTTCAACCACCCAACCTATTGGAAATGGTCAAAAATTAATTGCAGGGGAAGAAACATAGGAAACCAGGAAAAAGAAAGATCTCAGAGTGATCCTCAATCATGATAAATTCTCTGAGAAAGTACTGAGGATCACCAAAAAACCCAAAAAGTCAACCCTACAACATGCCTTGAGCACAAAACCATATAGTACAAGTCCTGCAAACAAACATGGCACACCCTGGACCACACTACAATAGAAAATAGATCATTTCCCACCAGCTCCAGTCACCTCTGCATTGAATTCTAGTCCTTCCTGTCGCAGGAAACCCTTCAAAAATTTGAATTTGAATAATAACGATCATTTCCATGGCGCTTGTAGCAAATCGGCGGTCAACGTTCAAATCTGAACCAACTTTAAGTCGTGGCCATTAGATCTTCATGTTTCATTGTCTTTTAAATCTTAACTCGACTGCCACCCTAGGTTTACTTTAAGCAAACACCTGACAAAGCATATCCTATTCAGGGGATGAAAATCTTAACCCACCTTTAACCTTGCAAACTTGTGACTGTAGGAAAACACTAACCTCGGCCCCACATCTAGTGAACTAGTGACAAAAGGTCACCACCAATTTGCGAAACATTTTATCCATCTGCCAAAAATTTTAGTGATTACGTGAATGCTTGTTCGTTGAACCGCTAAAACAATTAGATAACCACCATCATTTCACGTGAACAAGTGAAACCTTTATAAATCTATCAACCGCTAAAAGACCGAGAAACATTGACCGGGCCCACATCAGGAAGATCAACGGCCATCTAAAGTTTGCAAAGACTTCCAAGATTCTATCATATTTCATGCCCACCATCAGATTGAGAATCTCCTCCCTGCCCTGACAACCCTCTGACATGATACAAAATCAACGGTCGTTGCAAGATCTTAAGCTTCAGACACACTCGATGAGATCATACACCATTCGTCGATCCTCTAACAAGATCAGGACCCACTGACACATCCAGTAGCTTAGGTCCCACTGACAACAAGCCACTTTGAAAATACATGGATGAATCAAATAGCACCAACTCTGCATACGTGTCAATGGACCCACTTGCCTTCCTTATGAGAATCAATGGATGTCGCTATACCGCTGCACTAAAGGTCAAGCATGTTATATCAATGGTATAATGATATCCACAAGATTAAATTGGACTTTAACCCGCCTGAATGCCAAGAAGATCGGTCCCATTGACAAGATTCCACCTCTTATCACATGGACCAATAAAAAACCTCCAAATTAGAAAACGAAGCAAGTGGACCGTTATGAGAAAAAGGCTATGTCATACAAAGAATTGACAACCATCTCAAGATCTTATGCGTCTGACACATCACTTGAGAAGATAAGCTCACTGTTAGATGGAGATGGTGTCAGAGCTAGGCCTAGGGAAAATATTAAGTAGAAACATAGGAAAAATTAAACGCTATGACTTAGGCTTTAAGGAAAAATCAAGCACAGGGGACTATAGGAAAATATTAAAGGCCGCTGGGGTAAGGACATAGGAAAAATTTAAATGGGGCCAACCCAAAATATAAAGCACATGCAAATTAGGACCTTAAGTGACCCACAAAAAGTAACATGAAATTATAACAAGGCCAAGGTAAAAACAAAGGGTTTTTGTATGCAATGGCTATATTTTTAAAAATTTGAACTAGGGCTAAAGGCAGGGACCTAAAAATGACTGCAGAGACCAGGGGAAAAGGGCTAGAGCCATGAAATTTTTAGGGTGCTAACAAGTAGGAATAGGTATAGAAGCTTCAATATTTGTAGAAGGAGGAACATAGGCAACTTATTGAGTATTTTTTGCCAATGGCTTAACATGAGTATGGATAAGATGAAAATTCCTCGTTAAAAAGTAATTCTAGAATTTTTATAATTGTGAAGGATTTTAGTGCAGAAATACTATCGGGATTGTGATTTTCTTGAATAAGCCAATTCTCCATTTTTCTAGGTCATTAGTGAGTTTTTGAACTTGTGAAGGAGGAACTCTTAAGGCATCATCTTCATCATAGGAAGAATGAGAAGAGTTGTTATCCATGGTAGGATTTACATCACTAGGATGAATGTTGGTTTCATCAAGCATCCTAGGAAAGAGGAAAGATTCTAGATCAAAAGAACCCATGAGTCTATGAATTATTGTAATGGGAATGCCATATGTTGGACTTAAAGTTATGAAGCTCATAAAAGGTGAGATCACATAATAACTCTCTAATGAGATCTAACCACAAGAATAGAGAAGAAGATCCATTTAATA
Organism: Chamaecyparis obtusa; assembly: GCA_027943335.1. Lineage (NCBI taxonomy): Eukaryota > Viridiplantae > Streptophyta > Pinopsida > Cupressales > Cupressaceae > Chamaecyparis > Chamaecyparis obtusa. The sequence goes on along the minus strand of BSBK01003009.1, from coordinate 55,723 downwards.
CTACTAATATGCAAAGTAGATCTAGATAGGAAATTGTAAAAGATAAATCTAACTAATGAAGAAAAGGAAGATATAACCACAATCAAAAGGATAAAGAAAAATGTAAGAGGTTGTGTTCACTAGAAAAGAAGATGGACATAAAATTTAAAGGAAAGTAACTCCACAAAGAATGAAAGGGAACAAGTCGGGTTCACCAAAAGAAGATGAACACACAATGAAAATGAAACTAACTCCACAAAGAAGGAAAGGGAATAAGTCGGGTTTTCCAAAAGAAGATGAGCACACGATGAAAAGGAAACTAACTCCACAAAGAAGGAAAGGGCACAAGTTGGGTTCACAAAAATGTTTAGAATGAAATTGGAATCATTAATGTTAAGGTTGTGTTGATTAATTATCCAATATACCACTAACATTCAATACAAGAGAAAGAAGTTGGTCATCTAACATAGCCCTCGAATGGGATCAAAGTTAGATTAAAAATGACCAAATTGGAGAAGGGATGCCAATGCTAAGCCCAAAACCAAACAAAGATGTATGCAAGATGCCTTCTTTTATGTAATATTAAATTACCTTATTAATTGTGTATTGATTGAAGTAGGAGTGCTTTTATCAAGATTTGGTTATAGTTTGATCAAAATATGACAAGAAGGAAAGTGCAGAAATAACTAAAAAAAGATATCAAATCTAAGATATATAATGAGTGGAAAGAGACCTACTAACCTTAAAAACATGACATGGAAGACACAAATTAGGTCTGAAAAATGATCATAAGAGATTATAGAATAGGAACTCAAACCAGATCTAGGCTTAGAATAAAAAACCCAGAAAAACCAAGAAGAAGTTTTCTACCAAGAGGATGGAGAATTTTCCAGAGGATGATGACTTTTTAGGGAGAATGGTTAACTTCAACTTCCCCCTGACAATGCAAAACTCTATCAATCTGATAAATTCTAGAAAACATAGTCTGAGACTCCCCATATCCAAATCTACAATCCTGATACTTGCACCTACACACATGGAGGATGGGAAATATATTGGTAAGGAGGGGCTTTCCTTGGTCAAGCCCTGGTTTATGAATTAACTTTGAAGATAAAATGTATGTAAATTCATGTAGACAACACGTATAAGCAAGATAAATGTAAGTAATTCACCTTACTTGTAAAAATGCTTGTTGTTGAATCTCCAGTAGGATGTAGGAAATATCTACAAATGCAATGGATCCACCATACCAAATCATGAAGCCATGGATGTGACTATTCTCATATTCTATAGGATGAATGCTTGAATACAACTATATGTATAATCTCCTCCCTTGATGGCCAACTCCAAAAATATCCAATAAGGAGGCTAGATCTTAAAAAGAAGGTGAATGATGAAAATATTTTAATGAATCCTTAAACTCCTTGAAAACTTGATTGCTAGGGACCCTTGAGGTCTTGAATTCTTGAAATATAGAATGATTATTTGTGTCATGTTATTGTTAAAATGAAGATCTTAGGCCTCCTTTTATAGCAATTTCAGATGCCAAACAAAAAGGGTTGACAACAAAAAGTGGGGGGAAAATCAACATCTCTTGAAGGAAAATTTCAAATTCTGAGAAATCCCACCTTTGGAGGATGAAAAACTTCATCCTTCTCCTAGGGGTTTTGCACTAGGATTTGAGAAAGAGGGTTCGAGGAAGGTGCTGAAACAATCATTTAATCAGGGTCAGAAATAAGATGGAATGAGTTTAATGAGCATAAAGACAACAATGTAACATGAAATCACTAAAGGGTGGGAGCTAAAAGGTCTTAAATGATGGGTGATTCCACTTTAAGATGGTACACAAGATAACATGGAGACATGAAATGAACTGAAATTATTGAATATGCTTAATTTAGTGAACACAATTTGTATAGTTGTTTATATGATTTAGTATTTTAATCAATTTTGGACATATAAATTTTATTAAGTTTATCTCATTAAGTCTAACATGCTTCAATATTGTTGCAGTATAAGGCATGAAAGACACTTCAAAGCAATAGAAAAAATTGGTTTGCAATGAAATTTATTGGATATGGATTTCCTTAGCTAAATGGAAGACTTGGTAATGGAATCACTTATGTGTAAATTTGAAATGATATGATGACCTTAACACTAATTAAATCTCTTCAACACTAGGAAAATTCAATGAATTTAGCCTATAATGCTATGAGATCAATGATAATGTTCCAAAGAGATAAGTTGAACTACAATAAGGATATTAAGTTTTCATAAAAAAAGACATTCTATAGTTAAATGAATGTCATTTGAAAATATAAAAAGGGAACTTGCTAAGATATATGGTGTGTTATGTAAAGTGTAGATGCCACATAGTAATGCTAGAAGGGTAAACTTAAGCCCATAGCGAGTGCTTACATTGGAAAATGGTAGAATTTCATTTGTTAAAAAATGTACTAAATTAGTAACTAGGTTAATGTTGAGTGGAAGTAGGTGATACTCATCTCATCAATGTGTTGTTTTTTTTAAAGAAAAGTTATTAGAATCAATTTAATAGAGACTAATCAATAATAAGAAGATAATAGATAGTCACATGATAACATAAGGTTAGCAAATATTTTCAATCAAGGTTATTGTTGCCCTAAATTTCCTATTCTACAAATTTGGCCAAAATCTATTCCCAGGCCTCTGTTTTCATCTTGTCTGCCATCCCTGAAATTTTCATGGATTTATCTCCTGTTCTCCGGCCTCTGCAAATTTGTTATCTCCCTGGTCTACAGTTGAAATTTTTGAAAAAGTAGCCATTATATCCAAAAAATTCCAAAAGGCCCTACAAACCCTAAGCCTTTGTTCTAATTTGCAATTACTTTATCTCGGCCACTTAAGTCCTCTTTTCGGCATGTGTGCTTTAATATTTTGGCCCCATCACTAGTTCTCCTTTTCTTTTCGGTGGTTGTCTTTTCTTCTTACGACTTAGCGAATACAACGATTCTCATAATCGCTGATTGTTTCCCAGTCACCGCAAAATATCCTGCGACCTGGCAAATGTTAGCTTCTCTTTAGTCATGTGACCACTAAGTTCTTCGGTGAGTGGTTAGCTTCCTTTCAATCGTGTGGTCGCTTAGATATTTTGGTGGTCTCAACTAATTGAGGGTCCCAATTAGTAGGATCTACGGCTGGCATGTGTTCTCATAGGCTTGTGTCAGAGCATCAGATCTTGCACCGACCGTCGATCTTGATTTGTCGTCAGAGCTTCATTCAGTGGGTCCTTTCTTTCTGACATGCTAGCATCTGATTGGTCCACATGGTGATGAATTGGAACATGTTAGTGGGTCCTGATCCTTTTGGAAGGTTAAAGCACAACAGGATCTTGTGGTTCTCGCTACACCGCTAGGATCAGATGCACACTTTTTAAGTTAGTGGTTTAGCGACAACTGTTTGATGTTCTTTCTGTAGATCATCGGTCCATCTATCAGGTATGCTGACTTGCTCAAATATAATTGGTTTACATGGTGCTGGCAAAGATTTCCAGTGGGTCCGGTGTGTCAGAGGGGGTTTCGGTTAAAAGAAATCTAATGGCAGGCATGTGAGCGTAAGGAATATTCTGGGGCTTTGAGATCTTGCCCCCATCATTAGATTAGGATCTTATCTTTCGTGGGTCCATGTCAGAGGGATTTTCCATGGTGTGTACCTATGAAGCGGCTAGAGTGAATGAAAGATTGCCAAGTGGCAAGTCTGGGCCCAGGTTCCATAGAGTATTTGGCAGTCCCGATGAGTTTCACACATTTGCTCATTCACAAAATGATTTGGCGATGCTCCAAACAACTTAGCAATTCAACAAATTCTTTGTTTTCTGAATCTCTAAATAAATTAGTAGAGGAAGAAAATATTATGTGACTTAGAGGTCTTTAGTGGCGTAGTCGCTGAATGACTTAAAGGAAGAGAGGCTCGAGGTGGGTCCAAATATGCTGACATGCAGAAAAGCTTGATTCTCATTGGTCCAAACATGCCAAGATGAATTTTGACCATTCAAAGGGTTTTATAAACTGTTGCCAGGCTAATCCAAGCCATTCATCTACCAGGAAGATTTCGTATCGACGGCTATGTTTTAACATGACCGGGCTAGCTGTTGATATTCAAATTTAAATATTTCTCTGTGAAGGCTTTGCTAGGGTTTGCGTTTTGTGCCCATGCACGACAAATAGGTACCTGGAATTGAATTCCCCAAGACAGGGATGGTTGAGAAGATGATAAGTAGACAATTTGATCGTCGAGGCCATGGATTTCATAGGGTACCACGTCTTGTTGAAGCTTTAATGAGCTTGGCACCACCTTTTGCAGGGTTAATCATTTTAAACCCAGGTATCATACCAGGATCAGATTTAAAGCCCTCATGGCTTAGTGGAGTTGCAGGTGGGTAGATGGATCGAGGTTGTTGTGTCTGTAGAAGGGCTCAGTACAAAATGAACACGCAAAGATGAATATCTGATCGGTTGAGATATTTGCAGAGTTACATTGATGATCAGAAGGACACCTAGAGTTTGATATTTTATTGCAAACCTTGTAACCCTAGTTAGGTTTTTGACTCCTTCCTGCGTGCAGTTGAGTGTGTATATATTGTTTTGGAGCCTTTAGTGCTCAAGAGTTGGACAATTTGTAGAAGAAAATTCATCTTTTCTTAAAGGCCATCTATGGTATCATTTCTACCCTCTGGCTTATACAATTGTATTTCTCCCATTGATGATTCAAATATTGCAGAGGTATTTTGTGACAATCCTTCATGTCCCTATGCTTCCTTGTTCGGATTAGCTCTTATTGGATCAAAGTAGATGCATGTTTTTAGTGATTATTTTAGGGTTTCTGATCCCTCTTACTTTCTGCAATTTTGTGTGTTACTATGTTTGATCTAATTTAGATGTTCTTTTGGGTATACCTTAGCCCCCCTTAACAGTCTTGTCTCAATCCTACACTGAGTTGTCGAAGTGAATGTCTATTTGCAGGTCATAAGTTGTGCCTTATTCTCAGGTCCTCTTATAAAATATTTATGCAAGCCTATTCAGTAAGTTGTGACCTACTAGACCTGAGCTTTTCATTGATTTCATTCCTACATACTGAGATCCAAACCCTAGTTTTGGTGCATCAACTGGCAAGTAGTTTGCTTTCAAGTCATTTCCCTTACAAGCATTCCTTCTATCCCTTTCCCTCCAAAAGTTTTACTTTCATGTCTAAAAGAAAATTAGGGTGATTATCCAAGATGAACTAGCCTAGAACTTGGAGGTTTCATCTCAGTTAGCAAAGGTCCCACAACCTAGAGATGATTCTCATGTTATACTAAGTTATCAAGACTACGAGAGCTTGAGACAAGGGTGCAAACTTACTGTATAATAATTCTGGCACGCCTGGTGGGACCAAACAAGAAGTTTATTATTTGAAAGATATGTTATCTCTGATATGAAAATTGCATAAAATAGGCTTTGAAAATTCATTTTACCAAGTATATCTAGCAACTCCACTGATTTCAAAGATCAGGGATAACTTGTTCAAAGTTTTATGAGAAAGATTGAGACTAGGAGCTCAAAGCCTACCCAATTTTTAGGGTTGCCCTCAAGAAGAAGTCATAAAGGTAGGTCAACTCAAAGAACATACCCTACAAGGAGAGTTCAATCTACACCTCCTAATACCTTAGAAAGGATCCCTTTCCCCTTTCATTCCAAAAGAAGAGGAAGATCTCTAACCAGAGATCTGGAAGAAGATTCAAATCTAGCAACAAATACAGCTCATATAGTTGTCAATCTCCAGATTCCAACACCTACAATGGCAAGACAGTTTGCTTTTGCACCATTCAAACAAGGCATCCCATTGGCATTTGCTCAACATCATGATGTGCCTTTGGTGGCACTTAAGAGTATACCTGATTTCACAGGTGAAGGGAAAACAACTACTTTTGAACACATAAGAGATGTGACCACCATCTGTAGCATACACAACATTACTCAAGAAGATGTGGCCACAAAGTTATTAACGGCCTCTTTAAAAGGTAAGACTCTAGAATGGTTTAGAACTCTAACTATTGGTTCTATTACTTCTTGGGATGAGTTAGGGGATGCATTAAGTAAGCATTTTGAGGATAAATTAGATAATTTGTCTCTAGTTGAATAGTTTACAACTATTAAGAGAGACCCTCAAGAACAAATGATAGATTACAATAGTAGATTCCTTAAAACATGGAATAGAATCCCAGTCTCAGTGAGACCATTAGCTGACCATGCCTTCCTTTACTATTTACAAAGTCTAAATGGTCAAATTTAGGTCATGATCCAGTCTATGGGTGGTACTTCTCTACCCCAAGCTTTTGACATAGCTGTCAGGGCTGAAAATTGTTTAATCCAAGTAGGCATGATTGCTAGAATGCCTCCAATGCCCATTTTTCCTAGCATTCAACCCATTGCACCTTCCCAAGTACCCCCATTTACCCCTATTCCCACCATATTGGCACCTCAAGCTAGTACTAGTGGCCAAGAGTTAACAATAAGCTTCTCTCAAGAGCTGCAAGAGATAAAGAATAGTCAGCAAAGCAATCAGTAAGAAATGACTAACTTGTTGTAGACCTTGACTAAGGAGGTCACAAATCTAAAGAAGCAAGGTCAAGGAATTAGACCACAAGGCCAAGGTCCTAATCAGTAGTATCAAAATCAAGGACAGCCTTATCAACAAAATAGGCCACCATACCAAGGAGGCTATCAAGTGCAAAGATAAAGTTTTAATCAAAGACCATTTCAACCATGTAACCCTGCACCTCTAAATTCTACTAATCTAGTGAGGGATATGGTTCCTAGTCAAAACAATATGGCTATGAATAATGAATGGTGTTTTCCTTGTAATTAGCCTCATAATCAAGCTACATGTTCAAATGGATGGATGAACCAAGCTCTAATGATTCAAAATGCCTCCCAAGCCCAATCAGAGGCTTCACCCAGTGGGTCAATCCCTCAACAAGAATCACAAGAGAATGAGATTGCTCTCTTCAATTGGGAGCAACCAAACTTCAATGGAGTCAATGATGAGGTTGCTTTTGTCACCTTTACAAGAGAAAAAAGAAGAGCTCAAGACATGGAGAGAGCAGATTCCAATGCTAAAGCTACTACATCTGCAGAGCCACTATAGCAAGCTAATCCCATCACACCTAAGGAGACTCCTGTCATTATAAGCAAAAAAGGCCAGCATTCCAAAGAGGTAGAGCCCATCATGCCAAAGACACAAAAAAGAGTACACACTATGACACCATTTAATATTATAGACAACATGAAGAAGGTGAATGTCACCATGTCCATGTGGGACTCTTTGGCTCTTCCAGGACAGCCTGAAATCTTGAAGAAGGCTATGTTAGAAGTAACAACTCCTTAACCTGCAAGAGAAGCTGCAAAGCCAGTGTTGGTTAACACCGATCAAGAAAAGGAGGCTCCAAGTAGCAACTCCAAGGCTAATGCCACACAAGGTAGGAACTCAAAGCCACCTCCCTTTTATGTATCTTTAATCATTGGAGATTCTTTAGTACATAATTGTATGGTAGATAGTGGAGCTACTAGCAATGTAATGCCCAAGAAAGTAGCTGACCAGTTAGGACTAAAATATGAGCCCTTCCAAAAGAAGGTTACCTAACTTGATGGATCCTTAGTCAATACTATAGGTGTAGCTAGGGATACCAGTTTAATCCTCCATTCTAGTCCTAATTTTTCAATCCTCCTTGATATATATATCATAGATCTCCCTGCATTATTTGCTATATGTCTTTCAAGGGAGTTTACAACCAAGATATGAGGCTATCTATCTTCTGATTGGTCTCACATGTTATTTCATACAAGGTATGGGACCAAGGTCACCATTAAGTGAGAACCATTAGTATCACACCATATAGAGCCATATGTATCCAATACCATCAATGTAAACTACCCTATATTTGATAGCAGTGACCTCCAAACTATTAGTGAAGCAAGCACAAAGATAGAGGGTATCCCTGATATTTTTCTAGATGAAAGAGCTTCAGAGGCCCAAGAAAATCTGATTTGGGATTTTGGTTTGGGAAGCTATTTAATACAAGAAAGTGATGCTATAGAGCTAAGCCTTCTCAAAGAGGATACTGATTCAGAAAATCAGAGCAGTTAGGTTTGGGAACTATTTTTTGATGGGGCTAGAAGTAGACATGGTTTTGGTGGTAGTGCTATGCTAGTGTTCCCAAAAGGAGAAAGGTATTATACTACCTTTAGATTTAGTTTCTCCTGCACTAGCAACACTGCAGAGTATGAAAGTCTAGCCAATGGACTAGAATGGGCTAGAAAAAGAGGGCTTAAGGCCCTAAAAGTTTGTGGTGATAGTGAGTTAGTTGTCAGCCAAGTAAGAGGGATAAGTGCAACTAAAAATGATATCATGAAAGCATACAAACATAGAGTTTGGGATGCAATTGAAGATTTCCATGCTTTCAATATTGTTTCTATCCTTAGAAAGTTAAATCAAAATGCAGATAGGTTAGCTATTGTTGGATCCCAATATGACATTTCAAATAGCATTTCAAAAGAAGTGGATCAACAGCATATCAAAGTGATTGTCAGACTTTCTATTCCTAATAATGATCTCAATTGGCAAGTGTTTGACAATGATGAACAAATCCTACAATTCTTGTTTGAAGAAGATGTTTTTTCATAACACAATCAAGATAGGCTATCACAAAACTATGGTGATCAAGTGATACAACTCAAATCCAATAAGATGCCTAGAGGTCTTGTTACTTTAGAGACTGTCTTCAACAAGGATGATGAAGTCAAGAAAAGAAAAGCTAGCCTGGTAATCCAACAAGAACATTGTGTTGAATAAGAGTTGGAACCAGGTAGGAGCCTACAATTTGGAAAAGTGAACACTGAATTGGAAAAGAAAGCTTATACCCAATTATTCAAAGAATTTAGTGATGTTTTTGCATGGAAATATGAGGATCTCAAAGGTTTTGATCCTACCCTTTCTCAGCACACTATTGAATTAGAACCAAATGCCAAACCAGTGAGGGAAAAGCAAAGGCCTCTTAATCCCAAACTTGAACCACTTATGCATAAAGAAGTGCTCAAATTGATAGAAAGTGGTATCATCTACCCCATTAAGCATACTAGTTGGGCTTCCAACCTTGTTCCTGTCAGGAAGAAGAATGGGGAGCTGAGGTTATGTGTTGACTTCAAGGACCTTAATAGGGCCTCATTAAAGGACCTCCATCCATTACCCTCTATGGAAGAAATCTTGCAATGTGTCTCTGGATCTGAGAGATTTTCACTATTGGATGGCTTTTCAGGATACAATCAAATCCTGGTAAATGAAGAGGATCAATACAAGACTGCATTTACAACCAAGTGGGGAACCATGGCTTATCAAAAGATGCCCTTTGGTTTGTCAAATGTAGGTGCTACATTTCAAAAGGAAATGGATATGGCCTTTAAGAGCCTAATGTACAAGTTTGTGTTGGTCTACTTGGATGACATAACTATATTTTCAAAGCATGTAGTAGATCATATCAAAAATTTGAGAAAGATTTTTGAAAGGTGTAGAGAATTTGGGATATCTCTTAATCCCAAGAAATGTGTGTTTGCAGTTCATGAAGGAAAGCTATTGGGATATGTAGTATCCAAAGAGAATTGTAGTATCCTAGAGCTACCCTTACCACATCACAAGAAAAGTCTCCAATCTTTCATAGGAAAGATTAATTTTGTTAGGAGGTTCATGCCTAACATTGCAGATTTACTAAAGCCCTTAGCAACCATGTTAAAGAAGAGTTCAGATTTTAGTTGGACCAAAGAAGGGAGAGTCAATTTCCAAGCCATCAAAGAGGCCTTAACAGAAGCCCCTACTCTCCTAAACCCAAATTTCAATAAGGATTTCATCCTTTATGCTTATGGAGGTCATGATGCCATATCTCTAATGTTGACTCAAGAAAATTCAGATGGATTGGAGCAGCCCATTGCTTTCTTTAGCAAAGGTCTAGAAGAGTATGAAAAGAGATACTCTTTTGTAGAAAGACATGTGCTTGTTGTGGGGAAGAGCCTTAAAAATGTTTAGATATTTTTTGACTCATACAAAAGGTACATTTAAAAGTTACTCATCCAAGTGTCAAAGAGTTTTTTCTTTCTAAGGACCTGAATGAAAAAGGAGTTGGTTGGATCACCAAGGTGATAGAATATGACAGATATTTAGACTACCAAGTTGGTTAGAGGAAGAGGTCTTTGTGTGCATTTGGAAGAGGATGAAAGTTCAAAGAAATCAGAGCAAATGGATGCATCTCTGGTGGTGCATTCTACAGAAGAACAAGATAGGGCAATGAGTTGGTTGCCTAGCATGATCAATTATTTGAAGACAGGACAATGTCCTGCAAGTTTGGATTCAGCAAAAATAAGGTATTATAGGTTACAATCTATTCCTTTTGTACTGATTGATGATGTTCTTTTCAGAAAGGATCACAATGGTGTCCTTTTGAGATGCATAGATTCAGAAAAGGTAGCAGACATCCTATTTGAGTTTCATGATGGACCTTCTGGAGGTCACTTTTCTCCTAGGACTACTGCTTTTAAGATCATGAGGGTCGGGTACTATTGGCCATCTACCTTCAAGGATAGTCATGATTATGTCAAAAAATGCATGAAGTGTGCCATGTTTGTAGGAAAAGAAAGGCTTGCAGCCTTGCCCCTACAACCAATCAGAATAGAGCAGCCCTTCATGAAGTGGGGTATAGATTTTATTGGAATGATTAATCCTCCATCTAGTGGAGGACATAAATGGATAATTACTGCAACTGATTACTTCACCAAATGGATAGAGGCAATTGCATTGAAAGAAGCCAATGAGAGTATTGTCCTAAGCTTTTATGATGATATAATCCATAGGTTTGGCACTCCTGATTCCATCATTTCAGATAATGCATTGGCATTCACAGGCCTCAAAGTCTCAGAGTGGGCAGTCAAGAATGGCATCTATCTGAATACTAGTTCAAATTATTACCCTCAAGGCAATGGCTTTGCAGAATCAACCAATAAGAATTTGATTAGAATAATCAACAAGACTCTTCAAGATAATCAGAGGGATTGGCATACAAGGCTCAAATCTACCTTGTGGTTAGACAGGATTACCCCAAAGAAAATCATTGGTAATTCTCCTTACATGTTAGTGTATGGCAAGGAGGCTAAGTTCTCCGGGTATGTGCAAGATCATGAGGGGCCAAAAAGTGGTGATGTGAAAATATTCACTTTTCACTCGTCCAAAAGCACATGAAAGCGCTTGTTGACCTTTTAGTAGGCCTGGGTGTCAGTACACCTGGGCAAACCTGACACCAAAGCACAAGCCTAATCGGGTACCCGATTTTGCCGAGTATGAAAAAACAGCAAGAGTATATGAAAAATTTGAATTTTTTAAATCGGGTACCCGATTTTGCCTAGTATGAAAAAATAGCGGGAGTATATGAAAAATTTGAATTTTTTAAATCGGGTACCCGATTTTGCCAGTATGAAAAAATAGAGGGAGTATATGAAAAAATTGAACTTTTGTATATAATGTTTAAATGTGTATTATATATAATTATATATTAATTTATCTACATTATATTATAATATCTTAGGGGTTTTAAATTGTATGTCATATATATTTTATATTATAATATTTTATAAATTAATATAATTTTTATATATTAATATGTATTGTATATAATTATATTTAATGTTTATATTATATAAATATATGTACAAATCATATATATATATATATAACACATTTAAGGGGTATTAAGGGGTATTATGTAAATATTTTAATATATTTTTTAATATATATTATATATAAATATATATTAATATATATTTTATATTAAAATATTTTATATTATAATATCTTAGAATGTTTAAATTGTATGTCATATATATTTTATATTAATATATATATTTTTTATATTAATATGTATTGTATATAAATATATTTAACGAACTAATATTATATTTATATGTACAAATTATATATATATAGATATATATATAATGTTTAAGGGGTATTATGTACATATTTTATATATTTTTTAATATGTACTATAGATATAATTATATATTAATATTTATTTTATATAATAATAACTTATATATATATATATAAACTTTATTGATCATAATATTTAAATTGTATGTCGAAAGGAGTTATCGAGACTTCCTAGGGGTCCTAGTATGCCTTATCACGCATTAGGACCCCTAGGAACTCCCCATGACCCTTTTTGACACATTGGAATGCTCAAGTGTGTCCGAAGGGGTTGCTTCAGACACACTCGAGCATTCCAATGTGTCAAAAGGGGTCATGGGGACTTCCTAGAGGTCCTAACGCATGATAAGGTGTACTAGGACCATAAGAAAGTCCCCATGACCCCTTTTGACACATGTGAACCCTCCAGTGTGTTTGAAGGGGTCGTAGGACCCCTTCAGGCACACTTGAGGGTTTAGATGTGTCAAAAGGGGTCATGGGGACTTCATAGGGGTCCTAGTACATCTTATCACATGTTAGGACCCCTAGGAAGTCCCCATGACTCCTTTTGACCTCAAGTATGTCATAAGGGGTCATAGGACCCCTTTGAACACACTTGAGGGTTCAAATATATCAAAATGGTTCATGGGGACTTCCTAGGGGTCCTAGTATGCCTTATCACATGTTAGGACCCCTACGAAGTCCCCATAACCCCTTTTGACACATTGGAATGCTTGAGTGTGTTTGAAGGGGTGGTAGCACTCAAGCATTCCAATGTGTCAAAAGGGATCATGGGGACATCTTAGGAGTCCTAACATGCGATAAGGCATACTAGGACCCCTATGAAGTCTCCATCACCCCTTTTGACACATTTGAACCCTCAAGTGTGTCCGAAGGGATCCTAAAACCACTTAGGAAACACTTGAGGGTTCTAATGTGTCAAAAGGGGTCACGGGGACTTCCTAGAGGTCCTAACGTGTGATAAGACATACTAGGACCCCTAAAAAGTCCCCATGACCCCTTTTGACACATTTGAACCCTCAAGTCTACTTGAAGGGGTCTTACGACCTCTTGAAACACACTTGAGGGTTCTAATATGTCAAAATGAATCATGGAGAATTCTTAGGGGTCTTAACAAGTGACAAGGCATACTAAGACTCCTAAAAAGTCCCCATGACCCCTTTTGACACATTTGCATGCTCAAGTGTGTCTTAAGGGGTCCTAAGAACCCTCAAGACATGCTTGAGTGTTCCAATGTTTCAAAAGGGGTCATGGGGACTTGCTAGGGGTCCTAACATGTGATAAAGTGTACTATGACCCCTAGAGAGTCCCCATGACCCCTTTTGACATATTTGAATACTCAAGTGTGTCTTAAGGGGTCTTAAGACCCCTTAAGACACACTTGAGCATTCAAATATGTCAAAAGGGGTCATGGGGACTTCCTATGGGTCTTAACACGTGATAAGGCATACTAAGACCCCTAGGGAGTCCCCATGACCCCTTTTGACACATCTGAATGCTCAAGTGTGTCTTAAGGGGTCTTAGAACCCTTTAAGACACATTTGAATACTCAAGTGTGTCTTAAGGGGTTTTAGAACCCCTTAAGACACACTTGAGCATTCAAATGTCTCAAAAGGGGTTATGAGGACTTCTTAACGATCGTAACGCATGATAAAGCATACTAGGACCCCTAGGGAGTCCCCATGACCCCTTTTGACACATTTGAATACTAAAGTGTATCCATGACCCCTTTTGACACATTTGAATACTCAAGTGTGTCTTAAGGGGTCCTAAGACCCCTTAAGAGACACTTGAGTATTCAAATATGTGAAAAGGGGTCATGGGGACTCCCTAAGGGTGCTAACGCTTGATAACATGTACTAGGACCCCATAGAGAGTCCCCATGACCCCTTTTGACACATTTGAATGCTCAAGTGTGTCTTAAGAGGTATTACCCCTTAAGACACACTTGAGCATTCAAATGTGTCAAAAGGGGTCATAGGGACTCCATAGGGGTCCTAGTACATGTAATCAATGGTTAGGACCCCTAGGGAGTCCCCATGACCCCTTTTGACACATTTGAAGGCTCAAATGTGTCTTAATGGGTTTAATACCCCTTAAGCCACACTTGAGCATTCAAATATTTCAAAAGAGGTCATGGGGACTCCCTAGCGGTCCTAACACTTGATAATGCATACTAGGACCCCTTAGGGAGTCCCCATGACCTATTTTGACACATTTGAATGCTCGAGTATGTCTTAAGGGGTATTAATACCCCTTAAGACACACTTGAGCATTCAAATGTGTCAAAAGGTGTCATGGGGACTCCCTATGGTTCCTAACACTTGATAACGCGTACTAGGACCCCTAGGGAGTCCCCATGACCTCTTTTGACACATTTGAATGCTCAAGTGTGTCTTAAAGGGTATTAAGACTCCTTAAGAAAATTGAGCATTCAAATATGTCAAAAGAGGTCATGTGGACTCCCTAGGGGTCCTAACACTTGATAACGAGTACTAGGACCCCTAGGGAGTCCCCATGACCCCTTTTGACACATTTGAATGCTCAAATATGTCTTAATGGGTATTAAGAGCCCTTAAGACACACTTGAGCATTCAAATATGTCAAAAGGGGTCATGGGGACTCCCTAGGGGTCCTAACGCTTGATAAAACATACTAGGACCCCTACGGAGTCCCCATGACCCCTTTTGACACATTTGAATGCTTCATTTGTCTTAAGAGGTATTAAGACCCTTTAAGACACACTTGAGCATTCAAATGTGTCAAAAGGGGTCATGGAGACTCCCTAAGAGTCCTAACACTTGATAACGTATACTAGGACCCTTAGGGAGTCCCCATGACCCCTTTTGACACATTTGAATGCTCAAGTGTGTCTGATGGGGTCTTAATAACCCTTAAGCCACACTTGAGCATTCAAATGTGTCAAAAGGAGTTATGGGGACTCCCTAGGGGTCCTAACACTTGATAACGCGTACTAAGACCCCCAGAGGAGTCCCCATGACCCCTTTTGACACACTTGAGCATTCAAATGTGTCAAAAGAGGTCATGAGAACTTTTTAATGGTCTTAACACATGATAAGACATACTAGGACCCCTAGGGAGTCCCCATGACCCCTTTTGACACATTTGAATGCTCAAGTGTGTCTTAAGGGGTCTTAGGAACCCTTAAGACACACTTGAGCATTCAAATGTATCAAAAGGGGTCATGGGGACTCCCTAGGGTTCCTAACACTTGATAATGTGTATTAGGACCCCTAGGGAGTCCCCATCTCTCCTTTTGAAATATTTGAAGTCTCAAGTGTGTTTTAAGGGGTCTTAATACCCCTCAAACCACACTTGAGCATTTAAATTTGTCAAAAGGGGTCATGGGGACTCCCTAGGGATCCTAACACTTGATAACGCATACTAGGACCCCCTAGGGAGTCCCCATAAACCCTTTTGACACATTTGAATGCTCAAGTGTGTCTTAAGGGGTCTTAATACCCCTTAAGACACACTTGAGCAATCAAATATGTCAAAAGGGGTCATGACGACTCCCTAGGGGTCCTAACGCTTGATAAGATGTACTAGGACCCTTAGGGAGTCCCCATGACCCCTTTTGACACATTTGAATGCTCAAGTGTGTCTTAAGGGGTCTTAATACCCATTAAGACACACTTGAGCATTCAAATGTGTCAAAAGGGGTCATGGGGACTCCCTAGGGGTCCTAACAGTTGATAACGCGTACTAGGACCCCCTAGGGAATCCGCATGACCCCTTTTGACACATTTGAATGCTCAAGTGTCTTAAGGGGTCTTAAGACCCCTTAAGACACACTTGAGCATTCAAATGTGTCAAAAGGGGTCATGGAGACTTCTTAAGGGTCCTAACGCTTGATAAGGCATACTAGGACCCCTAGGGATTCCCCATGACCCCTTTTGACACATTTGAATACTCAAGTCTATTTTAATGGGTCTTGGGACCCCTTAAGACACACTTGAGCATTCAAATGTGTCAAAAGGGGTCATGGAGACTCCCTAGGGGTCCTAACGCTTGATAACATGTACTAGGACCCCTAGGGAGTCCCCATGACCCCTTTTAACACATTTGAATGCTCAAGTGTGGCTTAAATGATATTAATAAATATTAAGCCACACTTGAGCATTCAAATGTGTCAAAAGGGGTCATGGAAACTCCCTAAGGGTCCTAACACTTGATAACACATAGTAGGACCCCCTAGGGAGTGCCCATGAACCCTTTTGACACATTTGAATGCTCAAGTGTGTCTTAAGGGGTCTACCCCTTAAGACACATTTGAATGCTCAAGTGTGTCTTAAGGGGTCTACCCCTTAAGACACATTTGAGCATTCAAATGTGTCAAAAGGGGTCATGGCGACTCCCTAGGAGTCCTAACACTTGATAACACGTACTAGGACACCTAGGGAGTTCCCATGACGCCTTTTGACACATTTGAATGCTCAAGTGTGTCTTAAGGGGTATTAATACCCCTTAAGACACACTTGAGCATTCAAATATGTCAAAAGGCATCATGGGGACTCCCTAGGGGTCCTAAAGCTTGATAACGTGTACTAAGAACCACTAGGGAGTCCCCATGACCCCTTTTGACATATTTGAATGCTCAAGTATGTCTTAAGGGGTCTTAATACCTCTCAAGTGTCAAAAGGGGTCATGGAAACTCCCTAGGGGTCCTAACACTTGATAACATGTACTAGGACCCCTAGGGAGTCCTCATGACCCCTTTTGACACATTTGAATGCTCAAGTGTGTCTTAAGGGGTCATGGGGACACCTTAGCACTCGAGTGTGTTTGAAGGGGTGGTAGCACTCGAGCATTCCAATGTGTCAAAAGGGGTCATGGGGACATTTTAGGGGTCCTAACACATGATAAGGCGTACTAGGACCCCTATGAAGTTTTCATCACCCATTTTGACACATTTGAACCCTCAAGTGTGCCCGAAGGGGTCCTACAACCCCTTAGGAAACACTTGAGGGTTCTAATGTGTCAAATGGGGTCATGGAGACTTTTTAGAAGTTCTAACACATGATAAGACATACTAGGACCCCTAAAACGTCCCCATGACCCTTTTTGACACATTTGAACTCTCAAGTGTGTCTGAAGGGGTTCTACGACCCCTTGAAAAACACTTGAGGGTTCTAATGTGTCGAAAGGAGTCATGGGGACTTCTTAGGGGTCTTAACAATTGATAAAGCATACTAAGACTCTTAAAAAATCCCCATGACCCCTTTTGACATATTTGCATGCTCAAGTGTGTCTTAAGGGGTCCTAAGAACCCTCAAGACATGCTTGAGTGTTCCAATTTGTCAAAAGGGGTCATAGGGACTTCCTAGGGGTCTTAACATGTGATTAGGTGTACTAGGACCCCTAGAGAGTCTCCATGACCCCTTTTAACATATTTGAATGCTCTAGTGTGTCTTGAAGGGTCTTAAGACCCCTTAAGACACACTTGAGCATTCAAATGTGTCAAAAGGGGTCATGAGGACTTCCTATGGGTCTTAATGCGTGATAAGGCATACTAGGACCCCTAGGGAGTCCTCATGAACCCTTTTGACACATTTGAATGCTCAAGTGTGTCTTAAGGAGTATTAAGACCACTTAAGACACACTTGAGAATTCAAATGTGTCAAAAGAGGTCATGGGGACTCCCTAGGGGCCTTAGTACGCGTTATCAAGTGTTAGGACCCCTAGGGAGTCCCTATGACCCCTTTTGACACATTTGAAAGCTCAAGTGTTTATTAAGGGGTATTAATACACATTAATAAACACTTGAGGCTTCAAATGTGTCAAAAAGGGTCATGGGGACTCCTTAGGGGGTCCTAGTACACGTTATCAAGCGTTAGGATCCTTAGGGAGTCCCTATGACCCTTTTTAACATATTTGAATGCTCAAGTGTGGCTTAAATGGTATTAATACACCTTAAGCCACACTTGAGCATTCAAATGTGTCAAAAGGGGTCATGGAGACTCCCTAGGGGTTCTAACACTTGATAACACGTACTAGGACCCCCTAGGGAGTCCACATGACCTCTTTTGACATAGTTGAATGCTCAATAGTGTTTTAAGGGGTCTTAATACCCCTTAATACACACTTGAACCTTCAAATGTGTCAAAAGGGGTCATGGGGACTCCCTAGGGGTCCTAACACTTGATAACGCATACTAGGACCCCTAGAGAGTCCCCATGACCCATTTTGACACATTTGAATGCTCAAGTGTGTCTTAAGGGGTCTTAATACCCCTTAAGACACACTTGAGAATTCAAATGTGTAAAAAGGGGTCATGGAGACTCCCTAGGTGTCCTAACACTTGATAATGCATAGTAGGACCCCTAGGGAGCCCCCATGACCCCTTTTGACACATTTGAATGCTCAAGTGTGTCTTAAGGGGTATTAAGACTAGTTAAGACATATTTGAGCATTCAAATATGTCAAAAGAGGTAATGGAGACTCCCTAAGGGTCCTAAATCTTGATAACGCATACTAGGACCCCTGAGGAGTCCCCATGACCCCTTTTGACACATTTGAATGCTCAAATGTGTCTTAAAGACCTCTTAAAACACACTCGAGTATTGAAATGTGTCAAAAGGGGTCATGAGGACTCCTTAAGGGTCCTAACACTTGATAACATGTACTAGGACCCCCTAGGGAGTCCCCATGACCCCTTTTGACACATTTGAATGCTCAAGTGTGTCTTAAGGGTTATTAAGACCCCTTTAGACACACTTGAGCATTCAAATGTGTCAAAAGAGGTCATGGGGACT
Source organism: Chamaecyparis obtusa (assembly GCA_027943335.1). NCBI lineage: Eukaryota > Viridiplantae > Streptophyta > Pinopsida > Cupressales > Cupressaceae > Chamaecyparis > Chamaecyparis obtusa. Next base: position 36,926 of record BSBK01003009.1, on the reverse strand, counting down.
CCATAGGGGTCCTAGTACACATTACCAAACGTAAGGACCCCCAAGGAGTCACCATGACCCCTTTTGACACATTTGAATGCTCAAGTGTGTTGTAAGGGGTACTAGGGAGTCGCCATGACCCCTTCTGACACATTTGAATGCTCAAGTGTGTCTTAAGGGGTATACACTTGAGCATTCAAATGTGTCAAAAGGGGTCATGGCGACTCCCTAGGGGTCCTAATGTTTGATAATGCGTACTTTTTTTAACATATTGGAACACTCAAGTGTGTCTTAAGGGGTCCTAATACCCCTTAAGACACACTTGAGCGTTCGAATGTGTCAAAAGGGGTCATGGGGACTCCCTAGGGGTCCTAAGACATACTAGGACCCCTAGAAAGTCCCCATGACCCCTTAAGACACATTGGAATACTCAAGTGTGTCTTAAGGGGTCCTCTGACCTCTTAAGACACACTTGAGAATTTCAATGTGTCTTAAGAGGTCATGGGGACTCTATAGAGTTCCTAATGCATGATAAGACTTACTAGGACCTCTAGTTAGTCCCCATGACCCCTTTTGACACATTGGAATGCTCAAGTGTGTCTTAAGGGGTCCTATGACCCCTTAAGACACACTTGAGCATTCCAATGTGTCTTAAGGGGTCATGGAGACTCTAGGGGTCCTAACATGTGATAAGGCATACTAGGACTCCTAGGAAGTCCCCATGACCCTTTAAGACACATTGGAATGCTCAAGTGTGTCTTAAGGGGTCGTACGACCCCTTAAGACACACTTGAGCATTCCAATATGTCTTAAGGGTTCATGGAGACTCTCTAGAGGTCCTAACGTGTGATAAAGCATATTAGCACCCCTTAAGACATACTTGAGCATTCCAATGTGTCAAAAGGGGTCATTGGGACTACTTAGGGGTCCTAAGGCATGATAAGGCATAATAAGACCCCTAGGGAGTCCCCATAACCCTTTATGACACATTGGAATGCTCAAGTGTGTCTTAAGGGGTCCTATGACCCCTTAAGACACAATTGAGCATTCCAATGTTTCTTAAGGGGTCATGGGGACTCTCTAGGGGTCCTAACACTTGATAAAGCGTACTAGGACCCCTAGGGAGTCCCCATGACCCCTTAAGACACATTGGAATGCTCAAGTGTGTTTTAAGGGGTCGTACGACCCCTTAAGACACACTTGAGCATTCCAATGTGTCTTAAGGGCTCATGGAGACTCTCTAGTAGTCCTAACATGTGATAAGGTGTATTACGACCCCTTAAGACATACTTGAGCATTCCAATGTGTCAAAAGGGGTCCTGGGGACTCCTTAAGGGTCCTAAGGCATGATAAGGCGTATTAAGACCCCTAGGGAGTCCCCATAACCCCTTTTAACACATTGGAATGCTCAAGTGTGTCTTAAGGGGTCCTAATACCCCTTAAGACACTTGAGTATTCCAATGTCTCTTAAGGGGTCATGGGGACTCTGTAGGTGTCCTAAGGTGTGATAATACATACTAGGACTTCTAGGGAGTCCCCATGACCCCTTTTGAGACATTTGAATGCCCAAATGTGTCTTAAGGGGTCCTACAAATCTTTAAGACACACTTGAGCATTCTAATGTGTCAAAATGAGTCATGGGGACTCCCTAAGGGTTCTAGTACACCTTATCACGCGTTAGGACCCCTAGAGAGTCCCCATGACCCCTTTTGACACATTGGAACACTCAAGTGTGTCTTAAGGGGTATTAGGACCCCTTAAGACACACTTGAGTGTTCCAATGTGTCAAAAGTCGTCATGAGGACTCCCTAGGGGTCCTAGTATGCCTTATCATGTGTTGAGACCCCTAGGGAGTCTCAATGACCCCTTTTGACACATTGGAATGCTCAAGTGTGTCTTAAGGGGTCCTAGGGGTCAAAAGGGGTCATTGGGACTCCTTAAGGGTCCTAGTATGTCTTATCACACCTTAAGACCCCTAGGGAGTCCCCATAACCTCTTTTGACAAATTGGAATGCTCAAGTGTGTCTTAAGAGGTCCTAAGACACACTTGAACATTACAATGTATCGAAAGGGGTCATGAGGACTCCCTACGGGTCTTAATAAGCCTTATCATGTGTTAGGACCCCTAGAGAGTCCCTATGACCCCTTTTGACACATTGGAACCCTCAAGTGTGTCCTAAGGGGTCATAGGACCCCTTAGGACACACTTGAGGGTTCCAATGTGTCAAAAGAGGTCATGGGGACTCTCTAGGGGTCCTAGTACATCTTATCACACGTTAAGACCCCTAGAGAGTCCCCATGACCACTTTTGATGCATTGGAATGCTCAAGTCTATCTTAAGGGGTCGTAGGACCCCTTAAGATAGACTTGAGCATTCCAATGTGTCAAAAGGGGTCATGTGGACTCCCTAGGGGTCCTATTACGCCTTATCATCCCTTAGGACTCCTAGGGGTCATGGGGACTCCCTAGGGGTCCTAGTACGCCTTATCATGCTCAAGTGTGTCTTAAGGGGTCCTCTGACATATCCTAATGCATTCTAAAGGGTCATCATTCCATCGAAGTTGCATTTGAAACCCTAATGACCCTTTAACGGGTCTGTCGACCCTGATTCGACATGTGGTGTCCCGAGACAACCCCATTGACCCCTTTCGAGTTCTACTAGGCAAAAGTCATCCAAATTTGGTACGTAGGTCCTCTGACATGTCTTAATGCATTGCAAAGGGTCTTCATTCCATCAAAGTTGCATTTGGAACCCTAATGACCCCTTAACAGGCCTGTCGATACTGATTCGACATGTGGTGTCCCGTGAGCACCCCATGGACCCCTTTTGAGTTCTACTGAGAAAAAGGCTTGCAAATTTGGTACGTAGGTCTTCTGACATGTCCTAATGGGTTCCAAAGGGTCATAATTTCATGGAAGTTGCATTTGGAACCCTAATGACTCCTTAAAAGGCCTACCGACCCCAATTCGACATGTGGTGTCCCAAGAGTACCCCATGGACCCCTTTTGAGTTCTACTAGGCAAAAGTCATCCAAATTTGGTATGTAGGTCCTTTGACATGTCCTAATGCATTGCAAATGGTCCCTGTTCCATCAAAGTTGCATTTGGAACCCTAATAACCCCTTAACAGGCCTACCGATCCTAATTTGACATGTGATCTCCCGAGAGCATCCCATGGACCCCTTTCAAGTTCTACTAGAAAAAAGTCATCTGAATCATGGAATTAGGTCCTTTGACATTTCCTAATGTGTTCCAAAGGGTCACCATTCCATCAAAGTTTCATTTCAAACACTATTGACCCCTTAACAGGCCTACCAACCCCGTTTTGACATGTAGTCTCTCGAGAGCACCCCATTAACCTCTTTTGAGTTCTACTCGGAAAAAGTCATCCAAATTTCGTAAATAGGTCCTATGACATGTTATAATGTGTTACAATGGGTCACTATTCCATCGAAGTTGCATTTCAAACTCTATTGACCCCTTAATAGGCCTAACGACCCTGTTTCGACATGTGGTCTCCCGAGAGCACCCCATGGACCCCTTACGAGATCTAGTAGGAAAAAGTCATCCAAATTTGGTACATAGGTCCTATGACATATCCTAATGTGTTCCAAAAGGTCACTATTCCATCAAAGTTTCATTTGGATGACACCTTAACAGGCCTACGGACTCCGATTCGACATGTGGTCTCCCGAGAGTACCCCATGGACCCCTTTCGAGTTCTACTAGGGAAATGTCATCCAAATTTGGTACGTAGGTCCTTTGACATGTCCTAATGCATTCTAAAGGGTCATTTTTCTATCAAAGTTTCATTTGGAACCCTAATGACCCCTTAACAGGCCTACCGACCCCGATTCGACATGAGGTCTCCCGAGAGCACCCCATGGACCCCTTTTGAGTTATACTATGAAAAATTAGTCCAAATTTGGTACATAGGTCCTATGACATGTCATAATGCGTTCCAAATGGTCACCGTTCCATCAATGTTGCATTTGGAACCCTAATGACCCTTTAATAGGCCTACCGACCTTGTTTCGACATGTGGTCTCCCGAGAGCACCCCATAGACCACTTTCGAGTTATACTTGGAAAAAGCCATCCAAATTTGGTACATAGGTCCTCTAACATGTCCTAATGCATTCCAAAGGGTCACCATTCCATAAAAGTTTCATTTCAAACTCTAATGACCCCTTAATAGGCCTACAGACCCCAATTTGACATGAGGTCTTCCGAGAGCACCCGATGGACCCCTTTCAAGTTCTACTAGGGAAAAGTCATCCAAATTTTGTACATAGGTCATATGATATGTCCTAATGTGTTCCAAAGGCTCACCATTCCATCGAAGTTGCATTTGGAACCTTAATGACCCCATAACAGGCCTACCGACCCTGATTCGACATGAGGTCTTTCGAGAGCACCCCGTGGACCCCTTTTGAGTTCTACTAAGAAAAAGTCATCCAAATTTGGTATGTAGGTCCTATGACATGTCCTAATACATTCCAAAGGGTCACTATTCCATCGAAGTTGCATTTCAAACCCTAAGGACCTCTTAACAGGCCAATCCACCCTGATTCGACATGTGGTCTCCCGAGAGCACCCCATGGACCCCTTTCGAGTTCTACTAGGCAAAAGTCATCCAAATTTGGTACGTAGTTCCTATGAAATGTTCTAATGCATTCCACAGGATCACTATTCCATCGAAGTTGCATTTGTAACCGCAATGACCCCTTAATAGGCCTACCGACCCCGATTCGACATGAGGTCTTCGGAGAGCAACCCATGGACCCCTTTCGAGTTATTTTGGGAAAAAGTCATATGAATCATGGAATTAGGTCCTCTTACATGTCCTAATGAATTCCAAAGGGTCACTGTTCCATCAAAGTTTCATTTCAAACCCTAATGCCCCCTTAACAGGACTACCAACCCCGATTCGACATGAGGTCTCCCGAGAGCACCCCATGGACCCCTTTCGAGTTCTAATAGGAAAAAGTCATCTAAATTTGGTACGTAAGTCCTATGACATGTCCTAATGCATTCCAAAGGGTCACCATTCCATCAAAGTTCTATTTGGAACGCTAATGACCCCTTAATAGGCCTAGCAACCCCATTTCGACATGTGGTTTCCTGAGAGCACACCATGGACCCCTTTTGAGTTTTACTAGGCAAAAGTCATCCAAATTTGGTACATAGGTCCTATGAAATATCCTAATGTGTTCCAAAGGGTGACCGTTCCATCAAAGTTTCATTTGGAACCCTAATGACCTCTTAACAGGCAGGTACCAACCCCGATTCGACATGTGGTCTCCCGAGAGCACCCCATGGACCCCTTTCAAGTTCTACTAGGCAAAATTTATCCAAATTTGGTACGTAGGTCATCTGATATGTCCTAATGCATTCCAAAGGATCACCGTTCATCGAAAGTTTCATTTGGAACCCCGATGACCCATTAAGTCACCTATCGACCCCGAATCGCACAATGGTCTCCCAAGAGCACCCCATGGACCCTTTTAGAGTTTGACTAATCAAAATTCATCTAAATTGTGGAGTTAGGTCCTCTGACATGTCCTAATGCGTTCCAAATGGTCACCGTATATCAAAGCTTGTCTCACGAGCCCTAATGACCCCTTAAGATGCCTAGCGACACTGATTGGACATGTGGTCTCCTAAGAGTACCCCATGGACCCTTTTCCAGTTGGACTAGGAAAAAGTCATTAAAATTTGGTACATTGGTACTCGGACATGCCTTATTGCCTTCCAAATGGTCACTGTACATCCGAAGTTGCCTCACAAACCCTAATTACCCCTTAAGACATCTAGCGACCCCGATTTGACCTGTTGTCTCATGAGAGGATCTGTTATAACTTAAATTAAATATTAAAATAATATATAAAATATTTGAAAAAATACAATATTTAATAGACTAAATATATAATATATATATATATTATAAGATATATTAGATATTACATTTAATATATATTATCAAATATACAATATATTAATGTCCTATTCATTTTATATATTATATATATTAGACATTATATTATATTTTATTATATTATATACACAACAATATTTAATATATAATTTATAATATATATATATATATATATATATATATATATATATATATATATATATATATATATATATATATATATATATATATATATATATATATATATATATATATATATATATATATATATATATATATATATATATTATGTAACATTTATATTATAATATAAAAATATTGCATTTAATATAAATCTGAATAGACTATATACTTAGGCCGTTTAAATTGATATTATCGAATATATAATATAAATAAATAATATATAATATATATACTATATAATATAAAATATAAAACATAAAATATAAAACCTAAATATAAATTATTCATTATGAGGGTGAAAGAAAAAAACATCAAAATTAAAGGGAAATAAAAAAAGAGTGGGAGGGGGAAACTTTTCAAATTTGAAATTAAAGCAAAACTGGGTAATAGCTTTGGAAACCAAAGCTCCATGGTCAATGCTGAAGGTGTGCAAAAAACATGTTTTTTCTCTATTTTTCTTATGTCAACACTTCGACCATTAGGTTAATGACTTTTTTTCCACCCGATTTCGATAAAATGAAAAGGGTTTCTTCAGATGATTGTCAGCTTTCCATCGATATAAGTGCTGTCAGATTTTGAATTCATTAAGTATTTATTAGTTATTTCTAGTTCACTTACGTCTAAAGTCCTGATTGACATACTGATGGAAAAATAGCTATAACTTTCAAACCGTATAACATTTTTGAAATCCGAAAGATGCGTCACATTCTATGCTTTATCTAGTATAATAAAAAAAATTTAAAAATTGAATTATGATAAGTTTTCAATGAGTTAAGGTGGTCAAACATGAGAGTTTTTAAATTCTGAAAGCGTTGTAGCAAAAAAATCATAATTAATTATTTGTTTGGAATAAAAATACAAAAAAATATGTGTCACATCTAGTCATGAGTCAACTACTTATATATAGAATATTATAAAAAAATATTATCATTTTCTTTTGATTAGGGTGGTCAGACATACATGTACTTCTTATTTTTTTGCTAAAATGTTTGTAGTGCTGCATTGCAATCTATACTTTTTACCAATCATATTAATTTTTTTTCAGAAAAGGCTTAGTAGTTTAGAAACTACATTCAATTTCCTACAAATTATATTGTTACAACTTTTTGATATTAGGTTGATAACTAGTTCATTTTTTCACGCCAAGTTGACTAATCCTGATTGTCTGATTTTTCATTGCCACTTAAGGGCATAGTTTGGCCCCTCATGATCTTGCACATACCTGGGGACTCTCTAGGTGCCCTAATGCGTGATAAGGTGTACTAGTACCCCTAGGGAGTCCCCAGAACCCCTTTTGACACATTAGAATGCTCAAGTGTGTCTTAAGTGGTATTAGGATCTCTTAAGACACACTTGAGCATTCTAATGTGTCAAAAGGGGTCATGGGGACTCCCTAGGGGTCCTAGTACGTCTTATCACATGTTAAGACCCCTGGAGAGTCTCCATGACCCCTTTTAACACATTGGTATGTTCAAGTGTGTCTTAAGGGGTATTAGGACCCCTTAAGACACACTTGAGCGTTCTAATGCGTCAAAAGGGGTCATGGGGACACCCTGGATATCCTAATGCGTGATAAGGTGCATTAGGACACCTAGGGAGTCCCCATGACCCATTTTGATGCATTAGAATGCTCAAGTGTGTCTTAAGGGGTCCTAATACCCCTTAGGACACACTTGAACATTCTAATGTGTCAAAAGGGGTCATGGGGACTGCCTAGGGGTCCTAGAATGCCTTATCATGCATTAGAACACCTAGGGTGTTCCCATGATCCCTTTTGACACATTGGAATGCTCAATTGTGTCTTAAGGGGTCCTAAGACCCCTTAAGACACACTACAACATTGCAATGTGTCAAAAGGGTTCATGGGGACTCTCTATGGATTCTAATGCATGATAAGGCGTACTGGGACCCCTAGGGAGTCCCAATGACCCCTTTTGACACATTGGAATGCTCAAGTGTGTCTTAAGGGGTCGTAGGACCCTTTAAGACACACTTGAGCATTCCAATGTGTCAAAAGGGGTCATGAGGACTCTCTAGGGGTCCTAACACGTGATAACACATACTAAGACCCCTAAGGAGTCCCAATGACCCTTTTTGACACATTGGAATGCTCAAGTGTGTCCAAAGGGGTCATAGGACCCTTTAAGACACACTTGAGCATTCCAATGTGTCAAAAGGGGTCATGAGGACTCTCTAGGGGTCCTAACTCGTGATAAGGCATACTAAGACCCCTAAGGAGTCCCAATGACCCCTTTTGACACATTGGAATGTTCAAGTGTGTCTTAAGGGGTCGTAGGACCCCTTAAGAGACACTTGAGTGTTCCAATGTGTCATAAGGGGTCATGGGGACTCCCTATGGATCTTAACACATGATAAGGCATACTAGGACCCCTAGGGAGTCCCCATGACCCCTTTTGACACATTGGAATGCTCAAGTGTGTCTTAAGGGGTCGTAGGACACCTTAAGACACACTTGAGCATTCCAATGTGTCAAAAAGGGTCATGGGGACTCCCTAGGGGTCCTAACGCATGATAAGACATAATAGAACCCCTAGAGAGTCCCAATGACCCCTTTTGACACATTGGAATGTTCAAGTGTGTTTGAAGGGGTCCTAAGACCTCTTAAGACACATTTGAGTGTTCCAATGTGTCATAAGGGGTCATGGGGACTCCCTAGGGGTCCTAACGTGTGATATCTCAATCCCAATCCCTAGGGGTAATAATGTGCCCGTAATCCTTGCCATATTTCAGAGTACTGATGAGAAGCAATGGCAAAAGTCTGAGACATAGATGGTGCCGGCATTGAAGCGGTAAGACATTGTTCATAATATCGCGGGGGGGGCACCTTCGAAACGGCAAGGCTTTCCTCATAATGTCATGTCGCCACTAATCTCTTCTTTAAATTTATTAATGCGGTCAGTTCTATGGCACGTTCATCATTTCTAGTACAACTGCTCATTTTACCAAACCCTTCCCCACTCTCCATAATCTTCGACCGGTTCAAAGATCCATCTGGTTGTTCTTGTTTAACCTCCCAATGACTCTATTCAGCTACCGGATTATCAATAGGTGTGGTACAATTGTCTGGCATGACTAGAATCTATTTCGAGAACCTTTACAATTTAGCATTTCGATTGAAAAAGCAGGGAAAGATACCATTTCATAGCCACAAGTGGTGAAAACAGATTGATTCTCTTGCCCTCTACTTCTATAATCTGCCTCCAGTGAACTATTCTTCAAAGCCTCCATTTCTGCATAGCTAGGGTTTTTGGCACCTGTAAAAGGCACTACTATGCCACTGTAGGGACTCATGCTCGTGCTCTAAATCATATTAAATAATATTTAAAATGTAAAATGTATATTATATAATATTCAATATATAATATATAATATTATATATAATATATAATATATAATATTATATATAATATATAATATTATATATAATATATAATATATAATATTATATATAATATATAATCTAATATATAGTTTTTAAAATTAATATATATTAAATAATATTAAATATAACATTTAATATATAATTCATATTATATAATATTTAATATATAACTAATATATAACAATTAATATATAATTGATATTATATAATATTTAATATATAACTAATAACTATCAATTATATAACTATAATTGATAAAGTGGAACCAAATTTCGAAATTAGAAATTAGAGAAAGTGGAGGCAAAGCAAAAATTTGAAATTCTGCCACCAGATTCAGGTACCCGAAAATATCGGGTACCGGATTAGGCTCAGTATTGGTCTGTGCACCAAACCTACCTAGTCAACTCTTCAAGTGTCACAAAAATGTGTTTTTCTTCTATTTCTCTCAGTTCCAGACTTCGACCATGTAGCTGACGACTTTTTTTTCACCCGAATTTGATAAAATGAAAAGGGTATCTTAAGGAGATTATTAGCTTTCTATCGATATAATTGCTCTCAAATTTTGAATTCGTTAAGTAATTATTAGTTATTTTCTAATCGAGCTACCTCTAAAGTGCTGATTTAGATACTGATTGAAAAATGACTATATCTTTCAAACGGTATAACATTTTTGAAATCTGAAAGATGCGTCACATTCTATGCTTCATCTAGTATAAGAAAAAATTAAAAAAAAATTAAATTATGATAAGTTTTCAATGAGTTAAGGTGGTCAGACACGAGAATTTTTAAATTCTGAAAGTGCTGTAGCAAAAGAATCATAATTAATTATCTGTTTAGAATAAAAATACCAAAAAATATGCGTCACATCCGGGCATGAGTCAGCTACTTATATATAGAATATTATAAAAAAATATTATCATTTTCTTTTGATTAGGGTGGTCAGACATACACGTACTTCTTATTTTTTTCTGAAATGTTTGTAGTGCTACATTGCAATCTATACTTTTTACCAATCATATTAATTTTTTTTTAGAAAAGGCTTAGTAGTTTAGAAACTAAATTCAATTTCCTACAAATTATATTCTTACAACTTTTTGATATTAGGTTGATAACTAGTTCATTTTTTCACGCCAAGTTGACTAATCCCGATTGTTTGATTTTTCATTACCACTTAAGGGCATAGTTTGGCCCCTCATGATCCTGCACATACCCATCCATTTCAATAGAATTACCAGCTCTGGACTTAGCTACTCAATATGCCCTGTTTGATGAAGAGGATCCCTTACAGATCAGATACGCTCAATTGATGGAATTAGAAGAACTCAGAGGAAGGTCAATGCAAGACATGGAGTTCCATCAAGTTTAGACAAAGAAGAGCTTTGATAAGAGGGCCAGGGTCAAGAATTTTAAAGTTGGAGATGTAGTCCTCAAGTGGGATGAGTTCAGGTCTAAGCCTAACAGGCACACAAAGTTTGATTCATTTTGGGGTGGACCATTTGTTATAACAGAGTGCAAGGGAACCAATGCTTTTCATCTTTCAACTCTGGAAGCAGATGCCCTGCCAATTTCAGTCAATGGATTCCACTTGAAACCCTGCTTTGAGGTTAATCCCTCACTATAAATTCTTGTAGATATGTGTTTCTTGTTTTCTTTCCCTTTTTTCTAGCCTAGTTTTCCTGCTTTCCAAGAAGTGCTCGTGCATAGGTTTGTCTTGCTGTTCAGTTTTGTGCCTCTGTCAAAGTTTTGTGTTCAAAATGACCCCATGCCCAATGGATTGTCAAGGTCACTGGTTTTCCATGTCTAGCAAGCTGACATCTAGTAGAAATTGCCAAAATGTTGCCCTAAATTTCCTATTCTCCAAATTTGGCCAAAATCTATTCCCAGGCCTCTGTTTTCATCTTGTCTGCCATCCCTAAAATTTTCATGGATTTATCTCCTATTCTCTGACCTCTACAAATTTGTTATCTCCCTAGTCTGCAGTTGAAAAGTTTGAAAAAGTAGTTGTTATATACGAAAAATTCCAAAAGGCCCTGCAAACCCTAAGCCTTTGTTTTAATTTGCAGTTACTTTATCTCGGCCACTTAAGTCCTCTTTTCGGCATGTGCGCTTTAATCTTTTAGCCCAGTCACCAGTTCTCCTTTTATTTCTAGTGGTTGTCTTTTCTTCTTGTGACTTAGCGAATACAACGATTTTCATAATCGCTAATTGTTTCCCGGTCACCGCAAAATATCTTGCGACCTGGTGAACGTTAGATTCTCTTTAGTCGCGTCACCACTAAGTTCTTCGATGGGTGGTTAGCTTCCTTTCAGTCGTGTGGTCACTTAGATATTTTGGTGGTCTCAGATAATTGAGGGTCCCAGTTAGCAGGATCTACAACTGGCGCATGTTCTCATAGGGTTGTGTCAGAGCATCAGATCTTGCGCCAATCATCGATCTTGATTTTTCGTCAGAGCTTCATTCAGTGGGTCCTTTCTTTCTGATGTGCTCGCGTCTGATTGGTCCACATGGTGATGAACTGGAACATGTTAGTGGGTCTTGATCCTTTCAGAAGGTTAAAGCACAGCAGGATCTTGTGGTTATCGCTACGCCGCTAGGATAAGATGCACACTTTTTAAGTCAGCGGTTTAGCGACAACCATCCGATGTTCTTTCTATAGATCGTGGGTCTGTCTATCAGGTATGCTGACTTGCTCAAATGTAATTGGTCTGTGTGGTGCTGGCAAATATTTCTAGTGGGTCCGATGTGTTAGAAGGGGTTCTGGTTAAAATAAATCTAATGGTGGGCGTGTGAGTGTAAGGAATATTATGGGGCTTTGAGATCTTGCACCCACCGTTAGATTAGGATCTTATCTTTCATGGGTCTGTGTCAGAGGGATTTGCCGAGGTGTGTGCCTACAAAGTGACCAGAGTGAATGAAAGATTGCCAAGTGGCAAGTCTGGGCCCAGGTTTGATAGAGTATTTGGCGGTCCCGATGAGTTTCACACGTTCGCTCATTCATGAAATGATTTTGCGATGCTCCAAACAACTTAGCAATTCAATGAACGCTTTGTTCACTGAATCTCTAAATAAATTGGTAGAGGAAGAAAATATTTTGTGACTTAGAGGAGGTCTTCAGTTGCGTAGTCGCTGAATGACTTAAAGGAAGAGAGGCTTGAGGTGGGTCCAAATATGCTGACATGCAGGATAGCTCGATTCTCATTGGTCCAAACATGTCGAGATGGATGTTGACTGTTCAAAGGGTTTTATAAACTGTTGCCAGGTTAATTTGAGTCATTCATCTGCAGGGAAGATTTTGCATTGACGACTACGTTTTAAAATGACTGGGCTAGCCGTTGATATTCAAATTTAAATATTTCTCTACGAAGGCTTTGCTAGGGTTTTCATTTTGCAGCCATGCACGACAAATGGGTAGCTAGAATTGAATTCCTGAGGATAGGGATGGTTGAGAAGATGATAAGTAGACAATCTGATCGTTAGCGCCATGAATTTCACAGGGTACCATGTCTTGTTGAAGCTTTAATGAGATTGGCACCACCTTTTGCAGGGTTAATCATTTTAAACCTAGGTATCAAACCAAGAACAGATTTGAAGCCTTCATGGCTTAGTGGAGTTGCAGGTGGGTAGATGGATCGAGGTTGTTGTGTCTGCAAAAGGGCTCAGTACAAAATGAACACGCAAAGATGAATATCTAATTAGTTGAGATATTTGTAGAGTTACATTGATGATCAGAAGGACACCTAGGGTTCGATATTTTATTGCAAACCTTGTAACCCTAGTTAGGTTTTTGACTCCTGCCTGCGTGCAGTTGAGTGTGTATATATTGTTTTGGAGCCTTTAGTGCTCAAGAGTTGGACAATTTGTAGAAGAAAATTTATCTTTTCTTAAAGGCCATCTGTGCTAGCATTTCTACCCTCTGGCTTATACAGTTGTATTTCTCCCATTGATGATTCAAATATTGCAGAGGTATTTTGTGACAATCCTTCATGTCCCTATGCTTCCTTGTTCGGATTATCTCTTATTAGATCAAAGTATATGCATGTTTTCAGTGATTATTTTAGGGTTCCTAATCCCTCTTGCTTTCTGCAATTTTGTGTGTTACTGTGTTTGATCTGATTTAGATGTTCTTGTAGGTATACCTCAGCCCCCCTTAACAGTCTTATCTCAATCCTCCACTGAGTTGTAGAAGTGAATGTCTGTTTGTAGGTCATAAGTTGTGCCTTATTCTCAGGTCCTCTTATGAAATATTTATGCAAGCCTATTCAGTAAGTTGTGACCTACTAGACCTGAGCTTTTCATTGATTTCATTCCTACATACTGAGATCCAAACCCTAGTTTTGGTGCATCACCTGGTAGGTAGTTTTCTTTCAAGTCATTTCCCTTACAAGCATTCCTTCTATCCCTTTCCCTCCAAAAGTTTTACTTTCATGTCTAAAAGCAATTTAGGGTGATTATCCAAGAGGAACCAACCTAGAACTTGGAGGTTTCATCTCAGTTAGCAAAGGTCCCACAACCTAGAGATGATTCCCATGTTATACTGAGTTATCAAGACTACGAGAGCTTGAGACAAGGGTGCAAACTTAGTGTATAACATTTGTGACTTTGTATAGTGGAAACCATGATATGAGTTATAATCTAAATAGAAATTATGGATTTCTTTTGTTCAAATAATGTATGAGAAGTGGACACATAATTTAAGGTAGTTGGAAATCCAATATTTGGCCTAGTATGTGATGTTTTTTATTAAGTAAAACAAGTTTTAAAAGGACCCTGAAACCCACAGCAAATTAAAGTCTTGAGATAGTCATAAAAACCACATAAAGTAAGGCATAACTAAGTAGCAAGATCAGATCACCACAGGGTCGAGAAAGAGAAACCGAAAAATAAAAAGCCAAGCCCATAGGAAAAAACCAGAGTAGGTTAACCCAAGCTCCTGACCATGGGTGTTGCATTATTTTCCAGGGCCTCCATCAGTTGAATAGTATCTTTGATGTTTTGCACCTTGGAGCCATCATCTTTCCCCCTATTCTTCTTGGTTTTAGCCCTGGTTCTTTTTCCTGGACCTTCCATCTAGTCTATGTCTTCTTTCTTGATCCCTTGCTCCATCTTGGGGTTCATTTTTTCCTCCATCTTTTTGATCAATAACTTTAAATTTTTACTAGAGTTTTTTATTATGTTATGATTTTTCTCAGCCACTCCCTTAAGGGTTTTTTCCAAACTTGTCATTTTGGTCTCAATGTTCAGAACCCTAGTTTCCAGGCTGGGCAGGTTCTTTGTAGTCTTTTCCTTGTTGCCTTGAATTTTAACCTTGATTTCTTTGATTTCATGGTGTAACCATTTAAATGACCAAAACTGGTCCAGCAAGTTGTTTTTGGTGTTATTGAGAAAGTCCATTTCCTTCTCCCTAGCTTTTTCGCTCAAAACCATTAAGGCTAGGTCTATCAATTCTTCCTTATAAACGTTACCATCTTTATCCTCTAGGATCTAAGGGAAAATGACTTCCCGTATAATACCCATGTGAATAGTGTTAATATTGAAATTTGGCCAGACTTTTTTACCCCTTTCGGTGTCTTGGCTATGATACTCCCCTCCAGAGTTATCTTCTATCTCTTCGATCCTAATGGGAGAAAGATTGGTGCATTGCTCATCCTTTTCTTCAGTCTCAGGGGCCTGAATTTCAGTTTTGGTGCTTGGGGATATGGGATGGGGGGATTTTTCCTCACTGATAGAGATATCAATCAAAAGGTGGCAAAAGGGGACCTGCATTGTAGGGGTATTCTCCTTGTCCTCTTCCTGCAAATCTACAGTTTCCACTCTAGGGTTACCCACTTCATCATCCGATACCATATCTCCCTCCTTTTTGTAATACTTGTCCTTTGAGTTAGCCTCCTTCCTGTCCTACTTTTTGGGGGGAGGTTCACTCTTGATAGTTTTCAGAAGTCATTTCTTGGAAGGAGAACCCTTGCTCTATTTCTTAAAATCAACTTCCTCACTGTCTTCCAAGGGGATGTCGACAGAAGAGCCAGAGGGAACATAATCTGAGCCAAAATTCACACTTATGGCCTTGCAAACCCCAATTTCCTTACCCAAGATTTGGGTTTTAAAGAATTCATATAACAAAAGGATTAAACCATCATGCAGGGCAGGATTCACAATTTTCTTATTTCTAAAACTAGTAATATTCTTGTTCATAGAAGAAAAGAGATAGTGCAGAATAGAAATCTTGATATCATGCCTAAAATGGTTAAGCAAGACAAAATGATAATTTTGAATCCTATCAAACCTGGTGTCGAGGGCAATGTAGTAAATAAGGGCCCTCAGGACATACTTACAGAGCATCTTTAAACTCCTAGGGAGGTAGTAGGTGCCTGCTTTGACAATAGATTTTATCTCAAAATCATCCCTCGCGAACTTTTTAATAGAAGTGTCGGAGAGTTTCTGGTCTCTGTAGAATTTTTTCTCAGCAACAGGAATACCCATGACCATCGAGATGACTTCCTCTGTGACAGAAAACTTCTTACCCTCAATCTCCACCGCCCCATCTTGCCAGGTTTTGAAAAAGATGTTGGTGATGTCCTTCCTACACCCATGGAGTCATTCTATAAAAGTGGTAACCTCCCCTTTCTATAAAGTATTCCAGATCTTTATACACCTCTTCCATTTTTCACTATCTCCTTTTGGCTCCCTTCTTAACCTTTCCCCTACCATAGCTATCGTGCTAGTGCTGGTAAGCCACTAGTACTTCCAAGAGTTTTCGCTAGCCTTCTTTTTAATAACAAAAAATTTCTTTCTGAAGATAGCTTTTTTGAAATGAATACAAGGTGTGGGAAAGGGTGTCCTTAAAGCATGTGGAGGCGACGTGTTAATAAAACTCATGTAGAGCCGCCAACTCACACCATAAGTGAAATAAATCCTCCTAGCAGACTTGAAGTAAAAATGATTATTGTTGATTAAAACCTTGGTACTTTGAAGATCACACCCATTCAGAGAATCTAGCTCGCCTTTATGGGGAGTTTCATCATTATATCTTGAGTTAAAAGTTTTCTTGCTAGCGTGCTAAAGGACGATCCATTCAGCATACCAAAAGACATCTAAGGTGAGCATGTGAATGGAAAGATCAGCTTCCACAAGAGAGGTCCAAGTAGTGTTGAAAGTGATGATTTGTGTAGGACTTTTGCCACATCTGAGAATAAGATGAAGGGGGGGCCATTTGTTGTTACACTATTGAGGTTTAGACATGGCAATCACTGTATGAGCTATAGAGGTAGAATAGAAAATACTTCTTCAGACAATCTGTGTGTTTGAGCTAAAAAGCTCACTAAGGGCCTTTGAGGTGTCTAACATCTTTTGGTGGGAGTGCAGGCCGCCTGGATGGTTTTGTGGGTTCCATCCGCAATGTTTATACTGGTTTCCTCTAGCCTTATTTGACTTTCTCGCTTTCTACCTAGGGATTTGAATTTAGCCCCTACGTTGGCTCTATTTTTGCTCCTTGTTACTGCAGGAGAGACCGAGGATGGATCTCTACTTTTTGTTCTCTTTTTGCTTTGAACCTTAGTCCATCCTTCTTTTTCCTCTTTGTATTTGGCGAAGAGCTCCTCCATCTTGGAAAGTTGTTTTGGTGAGATAGATCCCAAAAGAATATCCATTTCTTGGACTTTGTCAATATCCTGTATCTTCAGGTAGGTGCTTGAGGTCGGGTGATCACCTGGTTTGCTCCTAGATGGGCTAGAGAAGCATTCTTCTATAGGGGATTTGAAGGAGTCCAGGACGAAGGAGGCAAAGGTGGAGCCAGGGCACGAGTCACCCCCTTCAAGATGACCAGTGACATCGTTGTCATCAATGGAGTCTTGAAGAATGTTGACTTCCAGATCTATTCCTTCAGACTGGGGAGACTCAATTCGAGGAATTGTACTTTCTTGGACTGGTTTATTGTTCTCCATGCGATCCCCGGCTTCAGCGGTCTCCATAACTTCTTGTAATTCTGATTTCTCCTTCTTTTCCTCTAGATTATCCTTTTTTATCCAAACTTTGTGATTCAAGACCTCTGAGTTAGAGTGAGGGTTGGCTGGCTTCCTTGGGGGGCGTTCAAAGTCATTACCGGACTTGATCTTTTTAGCAGCCAGAGCTTTCCTTTCTTTTTCCAAAATCATGCACGCAGGACATGACTTGGCTTTATGTCTTGTTTTCTTGTAGTGAAAGCACATGAAAGGGATACTTTCATAGTCAAGCTTTTTTAGGTGTTTGCCCAGTTTAGATTGGAGAACAATGATTTTCGGCATGTCTTGGCCCTCTTCCACCCCAATATAGATCCTAGCATAGGTGAGGTGACTTTTAGCCACCGTCACAGGATCAATCGAGAGCAAAATCCCAAAGGATCTAGCAATGCCATCAAATACATCTTCAACCCAAAATTCCAGAGGGAAATCAGGGAGCCTAACCCACACCGAGGCCTGGACAAAGAAGGAACCATTGAGGTCAAGCTTCGGGGTCCATTTTTGCACCACAAGGGAAGCCTTGCCAATAGATCAGGTACCCGTGCAAAGGATTTTGTCAAGGTCTTCTTTGCAAGAAAACTCGAAGGAGAGAAAGCCCTTCGACATAGCCGTAACCTGGACTTGCCCTTTTAGCTCCCATTTCTTTTTTGCAAAGATTCTGACTATATCTATGTTGGGTTTGGACCCCACAAATTTACCCACAAGAGTGTGGTCCATTAAAGCGATGTTGTGGTCCACCAATTCATCTAGGATTTCTATGATGAAATTTCCTTTCTCTTTATCAGAAAGATCCTTAATAGAGGGGAAGGAAGACATGCCTGAAGGTTGGATGCCGAAGAGAGTTGACCACTGGCATTGTGATGGTTTACCACTCTGGTTTTCTTCTCCCACCCCAGCCTCCCTGCCTGGGTCTTTCTGCTTTACCCTAGGGATCTCATCTATGACCTCTTCCTTCCCCACCCCCTATTCATCATGGACGCCATTACCAGCATGAAGCTGCTGCCCAGGGATCCCGCCCGTATTCGAATTCAAATTCAAACTTCCTCCCACTCGTCTGTGGCCCGTTGTTGCCATCCTCTTTTTTTCTGGGCCAACCCCCTTGTTAGGTTGCCTAGTATGTGATGTTGAGACTACATAAGTGGATTGATTTAAAATTTGGGTTTTATTGTGATAATATATTGAGTTAGGATATTTTGTTAAATGAGACTCAACATATTAGTGAAGTAGTGTACAATTTTTGTTCCACTTAAATGCTATGACCCACCAACATATTTTATTGTACACACATAATAATGACAAAAATACAAGCTTAAGCTAATGGAGGCTAATCATGAATTAAAAATGATTAATTGAATGATTATGTCAATGAGATAAGCTCAATATAATAGTTAAGATATCTTTGCATTACTTTGAATGCTATGACACATGGAGCCATATTTTAAAATGTGGGACAAACAAACATAAGGGATGGGTAAATTTTGCCACATATAATAGAATCTGAAATAAATAGAAGTTACTCTCATTATAAGTTTTAACATAGTTTTCATAAGAAACATGTCTAGTTTTTGATAGAGGATATAATGTCCCAACATTGAAATAAAAGCTCTTTCAATATACATGACTATTACAAAACATTAACACAGAGGAAAAAGTGTCTATTTCTTTATTATTTATTTACAACAATTTGAACATGCTATTTTGATTAAATAATTAAGATTTATAATGAATAATTTTATATATATCATAGATACTTTTAAAAAAATATAATTGAATTGAAAAAATTAACCCTCACAACATAATTAAATATTTAAAATAAAATATTACATCAATACTATTTACTTGAAAAAATGACTTATATAAATAACTTGTAAGAAAAATGACTATTAAAAAGTAAAATAACTGCAATTATAAAATAATTTCCAAGCCCTTCTAAAAAATTTAGCTACGGAAGGAAAGAATGGCACTTATTCGCAAATAGTAAGCATCTAGGCGAAGTCTAGATAAACACGCTATTAACACCCCATTTACTTAACCGGCATCGGCATTTTGATACTAAATGTGCACAAGCTGAAGACATCAAAATTGTGAATCTACTTTGAGCATTACAACTATATTTAAATAAACATTCTAGTTCTGAGTGAGACGGAAAACATTTTTCAATTACCCTCTAGATGTAGATTTCCATTCAACCATTGAACATTATTGGAAGAATAATTGGTAATCCAAATTTTGTTTCATTAGCAATGGAGATACCATACCCTTACATCACAGAGATTCACACGATATGAAATCTAATATTTTATGGAAATGCCTCTCCCTGGCTCTGTTCTTCCCTGTGGCCCCCATGACCTTGACAATAAACATCTTCAACTGAAACATTCCCAATTCTTGGATTTCAGGCGAAAACAGAAGATATTAAAGCCCATTTGAACGTTGAGATCTAGCAAACACATTTTTTGTGAAGTTCCTGATTTGCTATTTCAATGGCTTCTTCATTTGCTTCCCAGATTGAATCTGTGCTAAACCATGTATCAGTGCTAGTTATGCTAGCCATTGCGATCGCTCTTGCGATTATCTCAAGAGCTTTCTTAATCTCTTCTTTCTACGATCAATCAACTGCGGCCTCACGACGGCGGAACGGATTTGATTACCAAGATAATGATTTCCCAGATACGGAAGACAGGGGTTTGGATAAAGAGTCTCTGGATGCTCTGCCCATATCTGAATATAAATCACAGAATATGAAAGAAGATCTCGAATGTGTAGTATGTCTCTCCAATTTTGAAGAGAATGAAAAAATTAGGGTTTTGCCCAATTGTAATCACAGCTTTCATACAGAGTGCATAAATATGTGGCTACAATCCCACACTAGTTGTCCTATTTGCAGACAAAGGGTGTCATCAAATGGCTCTCCCACTATAATGAGTTCAGACAGAGAGACAGAAGCTACTTCATCAAATATTGATGGTACAAGTGTGAGCGTTGTTCGTTTGCATCTGGTGAGAGGGCAGAGAAGCTCTAGTGTAGTGCAGCAGTCAAGACCAGTAACTTTATTGATGTTAATGAACAATACTCTACACACTGCTGGAAGACCAGCGCCATACACTGCGATTGACATTGGACCTTCACCTTGCTAGTCTAAATTTATCTCTCTTTCTTCAAATAAACAGTGTTCCTTTCACTTATCTGTTTTTTTGGGCATGGACCTGCTTAGCTTATTTTTATTAATCAAATTTTTTAATCTCATGAATACTTAATTTTGTTGCTTATTTTGTTTTCAATAATATTTTTGAATAAAATTTGCAATATGTAATTCTTCGTATAAAATTTAGAAGAAGAAAAGGAAATAAAAACAAAGAGGAAAAGAAATTTGTGGAACTACATGCTTAATATCAATTCCTAAACTACAACTGCTTTTCCATAATTGAAAATTGACATAGAATACTTAAACTGTTTAAATTTTTGCATAAAATGTACTTAAACAACCACATAAGGACATAAGGTTATTCCCCAATATTTTCCTCAATTTCTATTTCTAATTCCTTTTACTGAAAGATTATAAGGTAAACATCCTGCACCACCAGAGTTTTTCAAAATAGATTGACTTCAGAATAACACCTTGGAAAATAATTTTTATATTAAAGATTTATAAAAAAATGAAAATATTTGTATATTTGTTAAAGGCAATAAAATCTTTGAATTAGTACTATTGAATTTTTTTTGGGAAGCTATTGAATTTGATTATATAAAAAATAGTTATCAATATTTCTGATCTAAATTATATATTTATTATAATTTTTATTAACTTATACAAATGACTTAATATGAAATTGCTTCATTCCCTTATCTTTAATTTGCCGTAAAGACAACTAGCATTAATTTACTAAATGGCCACCGTAGCGATCAAGAGCAACCGGCAACATTTACGAGGACAATGTGCAAACGCGGTGATTCAACCAGAGCAATGGTAATTGTCTTGTTATCAATACCCACGCTACTAAAGACTCGCGTCCATTACGCGTGAATGAAACCCTTTTCATACAAATGGAAGGTTAAGATAGACAACATACCTGAAGAAACTGCTGAGAAAACCATAGCTAACACTAATGCTGCCATTTCCATTACATATAATAGTTGGCACGTTCTTTAGTATATATAACACATGCACTTGAGCAACACATCGCAATCCAGCGCCTCTGCCATCTTCACAATAAGATCTGTAACAGTAACAACAAAACTCAATCAATGTACAACTACTTTAGGTATACAAAATTCGTTTCTTCAATCTTTTGTTTCTGGTGGGAACAGCGAGAGTGATAATTCAATTATATGGCACTTGGAGGACGCAGCTGTTTGCATCACAACAATCTGAGGAAGGGTTTTGGCCTTGTTTATAGAAGTTAAAAATGCATTATCCTTGCCTTTCTTATTCTTCTTGGAATGTAATTTCATGTGCCTCCAAGAGCTGTCAGTTCAATAGACAAATCCACTACTCTTTGCACTCTTAATTTGAACCATAACTCTCAAAGCATGAGAAGGGTTTAGTTTTTATCATGATATCTCGCAGCATAATAAAGCTTGCGGTTGAAACGAATAATGCCTCCAAATGTTAAATTTAATGTGGGAGATCAGGCCAAAATTTCTTACAAATTGTTTCACTATTACACATTAATTAAACACATACAAATTCATATTTAAACAAGAAAAATTATAATACCAAATTTACATGGAAAATTATTTGGGGCAAGAAACCCACACTCCAACACTCATAGTTCAGTTGTATTATTAACAATAGCTAATAGATATAATGCAATGCACATAGTTAATGATCTCCGTGTGCAATTAGGAGAACTCCAGAGAAATTATTGGCACTAAACAAATTCTTAGAAAATATCCAATCTATCATACAAAATACACTAAAAAGTCACATATAAAGCTCAACACCTAAGTGAAAAGTGCCCATGGTTTCAAAAATAAATTCATACGTTCAAAAGGTAAGTGGCATAGTGATCTGGAAAAATTCACATATTATATTGAATCATATATTTTAATCAATTTATGTTTCTAGTCAATTGTAACGACTTTTCAATTTTTGATTACCATTTCAACTTCTAAAGAGGACATGGATGTGATTTTTCAACTTCCTCAAGAATCTATACATGTGCTCAATTCAAATTCAATGGATAGAGTGATAGGCATGCAATGCCTAGGATGAGTTTGTCAAGATTTTGACATACATCTCTTCTATTGAGATTGTCAACTATCACATATAGAGTTCATGGGCATACATCTCCCTCACGAGATTAACTAACTTATATGGACTTTGGCATACATCTCTCCACAAGTTTGCCCAAATTAGAATGATTTATAGGCATTCCTCTCACTTACAAAATTGTTAAGATTTTATCAAATTTTTAAATTATGAATAAAATTGAAGTTTTCACATTGTTTGTTATGTTTTATTATACTATTGATTCTTCTATCGGCATTGTCCTCTAAATTGAAATAAAATTAGATCAGTGGTATTAGAGCCTAGTTTGATTATCTCAAGTGCATTTTTATGGAAACTTTGTAAATAATTGAATAACATGAACCCACCAAGAGAGTAGACAATGGGAAATAGGTCAAGTTTAAAATAGAGATCTCAATGCTAAACCATCATTAAGAACAAGACAAATAGAGTAGTGGATGACAAAAGAAAAAATTGTAGAAATTGATTCAACAAATCTTCAATGACACCCTTGGCATAGCCTTTTACATTATCTTTAGTTCCAAAAGGAATCAAACTTTATCCACACAACAAAACAAGAGTCATAACCTATGACCTCCCTTAATGCATGGTTCAACACTTCAATTCAACCTACATTTTATCTACACCATTGGTTCATTCTTCTCTAGTAATGTATTCCTTTTGATTAACCTCCAAAAACATGCCCTAAAGGTAATCAATCATTTCTTATATATTGGCAAGTAGATATGAAATTGTGTAAGCACCACAATAAACTAGTGGCTAACGAGGTTAGGTTAATTTTTGGTATTTCTACAGGTTCCTGTCTCTAAATTTATAGGAAATATATATCGACACATGTGACAGGAACTTAAACTTCAACTATGACGAGATGTTGGAGTGTAACATAAAACTATTTAAGGAACAAAATTCTAACACAAAAAAATAAATCATGAGAAAGAAACAAGTCATGAGATCATGCCCATGAGATTCGCAATAGAATGAGGTCTATCTTAATGAGTTCAGGTTTGGTTAGACAAGAAGAAGACTCCAAAGGACGATCTCTCCACTTCACAAAATACCTAAAGTAATCATGCATACAAGTATTTTTCAACAATTGTCTATCATCAACGCATTCTATATCCTATGTAGCAGATGTCATTCCTTGTTTATTTGTTAACTCTACCTTTGTTGCACATTCTTCAACATTTCATTTATACAAATATAATTCTGCTACATTAAACACAAGTTAAATGCCAAGGTCTAAGGGTAGATCTATTTCATATGCATTATCTAAAAATCTTCTAAGATTTTTGCAAGGACCAACCTTTTTGACTTTTAGATTTGTACCCCACTTTAGAAAGTCTTTCTTTCCTATGGTGAACCAAGATAATGTCTCCATCCTAAAACAGACATCTCTCTCTACTTCTTATCAACATACTATTTATATTTTTGATTGTTGGATTTTATGTTCATTTTTACCTCCCCACGAAGATCATGGATGACTTTAACATGTACTCCTCACCATCTACACTTCTCTTTTGCATACAACCAAAATGTTTAAGTTCAATTACACCCCATGGATGCATACTATACCATATGCAATATAAAGTGGACTCAACCATGTACTTCAATTTGGAGAATCATTATAAGTTAATTCTACTTGTGCTAAGGCAAATTGCCAATTATGAGGTGTTTTAAAATTAAGGCACATCAACATAATCCCAAGGCTCTAATTAACCACCTCTGTTTGGTCATCTATTTGTGTATGATAGGTAGAACTAAAACTCATGTTTTTGCATAATTTCTTCTATCACTTCCTCCAAATGTTGTCCCACAAACTTTGAATCATGGCTAGAAACAATAATTTGTGGAATGTCATGCAATATTACCACCTCTTTAAAAAGAGCACCAATATTGGAACATTACTAATCTTCTTAAATGGTATAGAATCAACCATTTTTAAAAATTGAACCATAACTACAAATATTGAATCAAATTATCTATTTGAGTTGGACGAAAACCTATCAATGTCCATACTTAGAGAGTCCTAAGGCCTAGATGTTACCAATAGTGGGTTATAAAAACCACAGTTTGACTTCTTCACTTTGCAAGATGACAAACTCTACACTACTACACAAATTTCTTCACACCAATTTTCATCTTTGGTCAATAATAATGGGTTCTTAGCTACCAATAAGTATTATCCTTCCCTAAGTGACTAACAAGGCTACCACAATGCTTTTTCTTTAAAAAAAATCTTTCATAAAACCCCTTGATATGCATAATTTGTTCTCTTTGAATAGAAAACCCTCTTACAACATAAAATCAGTCCTAGGACCCTCATATCTAAGCTTAGGATTTCTACACACATCATAGACATCCTTAAAATATGCATCATCGACATATAATTCCTCCAGCCTTATAAACCAACACTATTATTTTGAATTTCTTGCAACAATAAACTGTTCCTACTTAATGTATCTACAACCTTATTCATTTTCCCACTTCTATGCTTTAATACAAAATTAAAAGTTTGAAGATACTCTATCAATTTAGTATGTCTCTAATTTAACTTATACTGACTATTAACAAATTGTAATGCATGGTTATCTCTATAGACAATGAACTCCTTAGGAAGTAGGCAATGCCTCTATTTCTTAAATGATTGAACCAAAGCATTTAAACTCAAGATCATAGGAAAAATAGTTCCTTAATGCATCACTCAAATTTTCACTAAATTATGCCACAAGTTCACCATCTTGACTAAGTATAGCCCATATTACCAATCCACTTGCATCACACTCAACTTGGAAAATCCTATAAAAATTTGGAAAATAAATAATAGGCTTCTCATTTCCCTTTTTATGAAAAATATTGAAACTCATCTTTAATTAATGGTTTCATTAAAATTTTCTCTTATTCCCCTTATTGGTTCCATGGGTCCTAGTGTTTATCTTTCTTTGGGTAAGGATCGGGTGGGTGAGGGGATTGCTGAAGGCTTCACACCACTGAAGGAAGAAAAATTTGTTGCATTGGCTAGAAATGGATTCTCCAGCTCTCTTGTTATGGAACCAAAGGAATTGGTTCTTCTGTCCCTGGTGGATGGGGGCTCTACCATCCCGTCTTCACCTCCTCTTCCCTTGGAAGTAATTTTTCCTATCCAGATGAGCTTTGATGATGCAGATCTAGTTTTGGAGGCTGTTGGTTCCCCTTTGGGACCTCAACCTATTCCTGTGATCCTGGTGGTTTCTTTCTCCACTGCAAAAATTGTTAATACTGAGGAGGACAAGGGATCCTCTACTCTTGATTCCTTATTGGGCAGTGGAGAGGATTTCCCCTTAGAAAGAGGTGAAGTTGAGTTTCCCAATGATGCTAACGAGGCTTCCTAGATTCAATAGGTTAGTAGGAAGAAAATGAATAAACAAATCATGATCAAGGCTGCAACTCCAGGATAAAAGGGAGTGTCCACTAGAATCATGGCGGAGGATGTCGGTTCTTTATCAAAGCCCATAGGTAGAAGTTCCAAAAAATTCATTAGAGAAAGGGGAAGTTAGAAGGATATAGCGAATGGGAGGAAACTCACCATTCACAATGCATGTTCTTAGTTATAAATGAAAATAATATCTTGGAATATTAGGGGCCTGAATAGTCCCCATAATTAGGACATTTTGAGGAACTTGGTTAGAGATCATAAGCCTGACATTATTCTTATCTAGGAGACAAAAATGGTGAAAGATAAAGTGGAGAAAATTAGAATCTTTAAAAATGGTGGGGCGGCTGGATGTAGCTCTGAAGGTGTGTCTGGTGGTCTAGCGGTCTTTTGGAACATTTTCAATGTCACAGGTAAGATTCTTAACATGGATAAGAATATCCTTAGTATTAAGTTTGTTCACATTAGATTTGTCTTCAAATGGGTTATCAATAATATTTATGCTCCTAATTCTAAGGTTGGTAGGAATAAATTTTTGAGGGTTATTGAGAATCATAGGCTCTCCTTTATGGATTCTTCCTGGCTATTGATGGGTGATTTCAATTCCCCTCTAAATGTCATTGAGAAAATTGGGGCTGTGGACTCTTAGAGCCAGATTGATGGAAGACATGACCTTATGGACATGATTAATAGATAAGGGTTATTATATGTGGATCTTTAAGGTTTAAATTATATGTGGTCGAATAGAAGGATCGACAAGGATCTTATTTAGGTTAAGTTGGATAGAGCCCTCATTTATAGTGATTGGTTTGATATATTTTGTTTCTCCTTAACCTCTTTTATGAAGATGGGGTCAGATCATTTTCCCATTTCCTTTGTGGTGGATCCCCTAGCCACCTCTAGAAGGGCTCCCTTTTTCTTTGAGAAGATCTGGTTGGACCATTCGGATATTGAGATCTGAATTAAAGATTGGTGGGATGTCCAAACCTAGGGCTCTGCTATGTTCAAAGTGGATGAAAAAATAAATCACATTAAGGTTAACATCAAATCTTGGAGCAAATAGGTTTTTGGGGATATCTTTAAGTCTAAAACCTCTATTAAGGCTGAGCTAGATTCCATCGAGTGTTCTATTCAACAGAATGGTCTCTCCCCTATGTCAAAGGCCAAAGACGAATCTCTTTTTTCTATCCTACATAATATTATCTCAAAGGAGGAGGTCTACTAGAGATAAAGATCTAGGTCATTATGGCTAAAATCTAGAGATAAGAATAGTCCTTTGTTCCATATGACTGCTTCCAAGCATAGGGCTTCCAATAGAATCTCTAACATTCATCTACCTTCTGATGATGTGAGGGATGCTAAAGATATTTCTAAAGCCATGGTTGATTTCTTTTCTTCTCTTTTTTCTAAATGCTTTTCTTTATCTAGTGTTGATCAAGCTCTCCTCCTTGAATCCATACCCTCTTTATTGGATGAGGAAACTAATTTGTCTTTGATTTCTATCCCCTCAATGGAAGAGATTAAAATAGCTATTTTCTCTTTCGAAGGTTACAAGTCTCTGGGTTCGGATGGTTTTCCCCACTTTTTCTTTCATAAGTTTTGGAATCTTGTTGGGTTGGATGTTAGTCATGCAATCAAGGAGTTCTTTAGCTCTTGAACCCTTCTGAAGGAATTGAATGCTACATTTATCATCCTCATTCCTTAAAAACCTAGTGCAGATACAGTGGATTTTTTTAGACCTATGAGCCTTTTTAACTCGATCTATAAGATTTTGCCCAAGGTGATTACTATGAGACTTCTTTCTCTTCTGCCAAAAATCATTTCTCCTCATTAGAGCAGTTTTGTTCCAGGCTGGAAAATTTTAGACTCTATTATAAAAGTTCATGAAGTGATTCATTTGTATCATGTGTCCCTTAATTATGGTTTTATTCTGAAATTAGACCTCTCTAAGGCCCATGATAGGGTGGATTGGTCTATGATTTTGAAAGTCCTCAAAGCCTTTGAGTTTTGTGATAAATTTATCCAGCTTGTCAACCAACTTATTAGCACTATTTCTATGACTGTGATTGTTAATGGTTCCTCTTCCAAATTTTTCAAACCTTCCAGAGGTCTTCGTCAAGGTGATCTATTATCTCTCATTATTTTTGCTATCTTGGTCGAATGTGTTGGTCCTTTTTTTTAATTTTTTGTTGGGAAGGGTATGATCAAAGGTATTAATCCTTCTTTGTCTTTGAATACCTATTTCCATGAGTAGTTTGTGGATGACACTATGATTATGGGCTTTTCTTCTACCAGTGAAGCTAAGAATATGAAAAAGGCTCTCTCCCTTTACTCGTCTACCATGGAGAAATCTATCAACTAGGAGAAGAGATCTTTGTTCTTCATTAACACTCCAAAGGATAGAAAACTTTGTATTGCTAGGTTGATTGGTTGTTCCATTGGGAAATTTCCTACTACCTATCTTGGTCTCCCCCTGGGTTTTAAGCCAACTGATTCTTTTTGGCTCGACATAGTGGAGAGGTTTAATACAAAAATTTCCAGATGGAAAGGTTCTCTCTTGAGTTAACCCGATAAAATCCTTCTCCTAAAAGCCTCTTTGCAAAGCCTTCCTATTTTTTATTTGAGTCTTTTTAAAATCCCCTTGAAATTTGTTGATCTTATTGAGAAAATATAGAGGACCTTTCTTTCATCTGGCATTGAAGATAGAAAATTTTTGGCTCTGGTGGCCTGGGACAAAGTTTTCAAACCCTTGAAATGGGGGGGTTTGGAGGTTCATCTGATAAGGGTGGTTAACAGTGATTTACTGGCCAAACAAATTTGGTGGATCTATGGTGAGGAGAAGGAATGGAGCCAAATAATCCTTAAGAAGTACCTCTTCCCTTTCATAGGCATTATGGATTTTCTGAAGTCTAATATCAGGATTAATGCTTCTGCTATTTGGAACAATATCTAAAAAGATAAAAGCACTACTCTCATGGGGGTGAAGTATTTTCTAGGTAATGGTAGCAATATTAAGTTTTCAGAGGATAACTAGCTTTGGAAGACTCCTCTCACCTCTACCCTTGATATCCACCTTCTCGTTGAAGAATGAAAAAGGAGATTTGGTCCCTAGGTTTATAATTATTGGAACAATTAGTCTCAAGTTGATCTGGTTAGGGTGGATGATAGTCTTGAACCTTTGATTTTGGATCTCAATGTGCAGAAACTTGAGCCAGGGATGGAGGATACCTTGATTTGGGCCACTCAACCCTCAAGGTCCTATATGGTTGCCTTAGCTATAGTTATCCTTCTGAACCAGTTGGACGCTCCCCCTTTGTGGGCTAAGGTTTGGGATAAGAGATTAATATGTAAACTTAAATTTTTTTATTGACTGGTTTTGTAGAATACGATTCTTACGCTAGATAATCTCCAAAAGAGGGGGATAATTTTGGTTAACTATTTCTTCCTATGTTTGAAGGAGGAGGAAAATAATTTCCACCTTGTTGTTTCATGTCCTTACTTGTAGGAAGTTTAGAATTTGGTCCTTAGCATTTGGAACCAACACTGGGTTTTAGTTGGCAGCTTGCAGGATCTTTTTATCTAATGGAGAAATGCAAATATGGGTATTGAAAGGAATATCTAGAATATTATTACTCCACATGTCATTTCAAAAATATGGAGAGAGTGCAATGGTAGGGTGTTCAGAAACACCTCACTACCCCCGTCTATAGTGGCAGAGAAAATAAAAAGAAGTATCCAGGAGAATTGTGAGGCATCTATGGGAAGGAAGAAAGATTTTTTTTTGGTTTTAATCCCAACAAGGACCTCAATGCCTCTAGGTAAGAGTGGGAAAATGGTTTATGATTTTATCCCCTCAAATGTTGGGTCAAGGTTAATTTTGACATGGCCTCTAAAGGAAATTTGGGTCCTGCTGGGTATGGTGGGATAATAAGGGATGATGTGGCTAATTTCATTGTTATGGTGGACCTCCCCTTTGGGATAAAGTATAACCACGTGGTAGAAGAAATGGGTCTCCTTCAAACTTTAAAAATTATTGATTTAGCTAGATATAATAAAGTCTGGATCGAAGGGGATTTGATGAACATTTTAGATTGCATCAAGGGAAAATCTAAACCTTCATGGACAATCAAAGCTATTATTAAAAATTTACAAGAATTACTTATTTCACATGTGTATTATGAGGCCAATGGGAGAGCTGATGCCTTGGCTAACCTGGCTATCAAATCAGATGGTATCATGACTTGGCAAGGAGGCAGTAAACTTAATGTCGATATGAAAGCTAAGGTGGTGTATGATAAGAATCACAATAAGAGGGTTGATTTGGAGTATCTCTATAGCATTAATGACAAGACAACTATGCAATAAGGGTTACTATATTAATATGTAAATTTGTAGCTTTCCCAATAATGAGAGGAGAAGACACAAGTTTTTTAGATTGGTGACTGGTTGTTTCTTTTTTCTTTTTTTTTGTCCTGTTCAAGTCTCTTTCTATGTTTCCTTTTTGATCTACTTTTTTTGATGATAGGATGGATGGGGAGTTGAATCATCGTGAACCCAAGAACTACAAGAGGTGGAAGGAAGAGAATGAGGTTTGGGAAAATATGCAAAAAGGAGGGCTTACTCCTTTCATGGAGAAACTGCACAATTTTGATGAAGGGGGCTACCAAGATTTTGTTGAAAGTTGGAAGGATGGCCCACTATTAGTATTGGGAGGATAGATGTCAAGATTACCAAGGATCTCATTACTGAGGTTTCAGGCCTTATCTTGAAAGGGATGAAATTTTATAGGGTCAACAAGGTATCTTACAATTCTATTCACCATTTCCCTAAGAATGAAGAGGAAGCTAATAATATGGTGAAGGATACTAGGGGTTGCTATGATGACATGAGATTCAAGGAGATCTGGTCCAAGGTGATGGTGGCTATTATAGAGTACATAATCCTTGATGGGAGGTATAAATAGGAAAATTCTTATCACTTTGTCCTCTATCACTTTAGGCATAAGGTTAGGGTTTATTTTCCCTTTTATTTAATTACTTCCCTTTGATAGAGCATTATAGAGCATAAAAGAAAATAGAATAAACTGATTCTACATGAAAGGCTTATCCTCCTCATTGTTGAGCATGTTAAGAAGAATGCGGCTCTCATCCCTTCTCCTCCCTAGTTCCTAGGGGAGAGTCTACCATTATCATTGTCAAAATAGGTAGGGAGGAAGAGGTGAAGGAGGGCTCATCTTCTAAAAATTGAAATTTGAAAAGAAAAGTGGCATGGACACTAAGTCAGAGATGGATAGTGTTTGGGGTTTCTTGGATTTTAAAGGGAATACTCTGAAAAAACCTAAGAATGATAGAAATGACTCTTAGTCCGCTACTGGTAGTGATACAAAGTGAAGGGGATTAAAAACATTGAAATTGTGTTTGATATGGGTAATCAGAATGATCCTGGGGGTTAGAAGGTCCCTATCCTGGTTGATTGTGCTAGTTCGATGGACCATGATGTCCCCATTTATCTGAAGAATGTAGCTGCCACTGAGGAGATGTTGGATAAAAAATATAATAATGTGAGAGGTAAGGATACCCCTCTAGACAAGGATATTTCATCCTCTTCCAGAACTATCCCTTTCCTGAAGACTGTTGATATGCAGGAGAGGAACGTTCAACTCCTCAAAGAATATTTGGACAAAAAATTGACCCTCCTTTTGGTGTCTTGCAAATGGCCAAAGTGATGTCCATGTATTCCTTCTAATTGGTTAAATGGTTTTTTCATGAGATCA